>BMAO01013919.1:0-168122 GCA_019973975.1 Trichonephila clavata
TATATTATCAAACAGTATTCGGAATATATAGAAATTATATTTAGAATCCAGACAACGCCCAGTTAAGGAAAAATACCCGATAAATTCTCATATGCAAGTTCAGTAAATTCAACCAAATGTAAATTTCAAAAAATGTCTGAATTCAATCAACCAATCGTCTAACTTTAATCTACAATCCAAATAAAATCTTTAGCTTTACATTTTTACTCTTAGTGCAATTATTGTCACAGAATATAGACTTCTAATTGAAATTTTAACATTAAGTGAAACTTTGCATTTTGTTTTTTTGATAAAGTTCAATGGAGCAGTCAACCGGAAGATATCGGTGTGAATTTTGTCAACTTCATTTCAATGACTTTAAACAGTATATAGATCATAGATATAATTACCACGATGAACCAAGTTTCCCAAAGACGATGGGCGTCGGCGCAAAATTCTTTGAAAACTCTTAAAACTTATTGTGAAATGCAAATTGAGAATTTCTGTAAAGTAAAGCAACGTAAGAATAGTGGATTTACTGATTCATCATCAGATAATTTAAACCACCCTTTGGAATTGAGTGTTTCAAAAAAAATTCAATTTCCACACGACAAAATAACAGAAATAACAACCACGTCGACTTGTTCCAGAAAATTACAGGATACAGACGGGCTGCTTCTAGTAGCTATAATTCAAATTCAGATAACAGTAGAAAATATGCATTGTTATCATTTAAAAAAATCCAAACTGAACAGGTTAACCTTGACATGCATCCTGAACTTAATACAAATCAACCATCATTATCGACCGAATACGTCCTTTAGAAATATTTTCTCAAGGAATTAATGACAACTGAATAAAAATAAAGCACCTGCCTCAGACACAGAAAAATGCAATTTCTTAGGCAAGAGAATAATGAGAAATCAATGCCATTGAACCATCTGCAATATCAGGAATAAATAATATAAGGGAAAAATTACAGCAAATCAAAACAAATGATTTTGAAGTATCATGTAGATACAGTCCTATATCTCCAGTACTAATGGAATGAATCTTCAGTTCAATACAAGTCAACAAACAATATCGCGAGAATGCAGCCCTTTGGAAATTTGTTCGGAAGGAATGAATAAACAAATGAATCGAAATCAATCACCTGCTTTTGAACACAGACAAATGCAGTTTCTTCGGCAAGGGAATAATGAGAACAGCAATGCCGTTGAACCATCTGCAATATCTGGAATAAGAAATATAAGTGAAAGTTTACCAGCAAATCGAAACAAATGATTTTGAAGTATCACGAAGATACAACCCTATATCTCCAGGTAACAATGAATGAATCTTCACTCAATACAAGTCAACAAACAATATTGCCAGTATGCAAACCATTGGAATTTTGTTTGCAAGCAATGAATGAACAAATGAATCGAGAATCAATCACTGCTTCTGAACACAGACAAATGCAATTTTTACGCAAGAGAATAATGAGAATATCAATGCCGTGAACCATCTGCAATATCTGGAATAAGAATATAAGTGAAGTTTACCGCAAATCAAAACAAATGATTTTGAAGTGTCACGAAGATACAACCTATATCCCAGGTAACAATGAAATGATCTTCAATTCAATACAAGTAAACAAACAATATTCCAGAAAGCAAACCTTTGGAATTTTTTTCGCAAGAATAATGAACAAATGAATCGAATCAATCACCTGCTTTTGAACACAGACAAATGCATTTTTTACGCAAGGAAATAATGAGAACACCAATGCCGTTGAACCATCTGCAATACCTGGAATAAGAAATATAAGTGAAAGTTTAAAGCAAATCAAAACAAATGATGTTGAAGTGTCACGTAGATACAGTCCTATATCTCCAGGTACTAATGAAATGAATCTTCAATACAATACAAGTCAACATACAGTATCCATAGATAGCAACCTGTTGGAAAGTTTTTTCGCAAGGAGTGAATGCAAAAAAGCATCCAAATCAATCACCTGCTTCTGAATAAGGACAAAAGCAATTTCTTAAGCAATGAATAATGAGCATGTCAATGTCATTGAACCATCTACATCATATGCAGTAAGACTTATAAGTGAAAGTTATTCGCAAATGAATAGAAGTCCTTTTTCAATGTCATTTGGATACAGTCCAATCAAAGCAGGTACTTATGAAACGACTCAACATTTCAATACAAATCAAGAAACGGTGTCACCCGAGTATGAAAAAATGGTACCTATTACGCATGCAGTAAATCCACAATCCAATACATCTGAACGAACTTCCACAGAAGTTCATGAAAATGATTCAATGGTGGAGAGCCTTTTATCATCAGCGCAGGAAGATAAGACATTTGTATGTGAACTTGGAGAAACGAAATTCAGAAACAAAAATTCTCTGATGACACATAAAACCACTCGTTCAGCAAAGAAAAAGTCTAAGGATAATTTGAGTGAAAATAAATTTAAAATGCAATATTCTCAAAGTCAACTCAACAATATTCAGACAATAGAACGGCCATATGAACGGGATCAGTTTACAATAGACATCAATGAACCCACTACATCATATGGAATAAAATATATAGGGGAAAGGTTTCCACAAATCAATACAAATCCTTGTGCAGCCCTCCTGGATACTTCACAATGGAATCTTATATTTATGAAAAGAATCAAGATTTTATTCAAATCAACTATCGGCGTCATCTGAGAACAAACAAATGGAATTTACCACGCGAGAATGCATCCACAAACCACTTCGAATCAACGAGCTGTCAGAGAAGCTTATAACTCATTTTTAGAAAGTGCTTCATCATCGCCCCACATGAGAACTAACATAATGAACCAAAATCTTGAAAAATACTCTAAAGACAATCGTAAGAAATTGAAAACCGTTCGTCAATCGACTGTTGTTGATGGAGATTCAAAACACACAAACACGGAACATGTTGATCAATGTGGTGCTAATATTCCAAACATACCCCAAAACGAGATTGAAGCACGCAACAAAAATTCTGCATCTAATTTGTCCCTTAAGCATCATTACAATGTTCAATCGGAGGAAGATTAAAAAGACCTGAAATTTGGAGATGGTTATTAACTAGCGAAAACAATCAGATTCGACAACATCATAATGATGAAAATACGCATGGATGCGGTTCAGGTGAAAACGATTTGGAGATATTTCTAACTCCACAAGGCAAAGTTGTCCTGGTAAAGGAAATGATTCTAACGATTTATCATGAATATGAAGATAGATTCAATCAAGAACCGAATCTGGTGAATAATTGTGTATTTCCTTCGAGATTAAAAAATCATGTATGTAAAATATGTAACGAAACTTTCCGAAATCTATATGGACTTGCAGGTCATATTCGTATTCATACAGGAGAAAAGCCATTTAGGTGTGATAAATGTGGAAAGCAATTTAAACAGGAAGTTGTACTAAAGGCACATAGACTGATTCATAAAGAAGTGACATTTAAGTGTAATTATTGTGAAAAGAAATTTAAGTGGAAAACTCATCTCAATCAACATCTTGATCGTATACATTATAGAGAACAGTCTTTTTAATTAAAATGAAACTTTATCGGGAAAATTCATCTAAAAAGACATCTTATTAATTGACGATCAAAAGTGATTTCAGGTCAAAGTTAACAAAAATTCTATCTCTCGTTTAATTCATAACAGGAAATCCATGTGTGTGTAAGATGTGCAATAAAAAAATTCCCAAATAATACTTTCTGTTCTCATTCTGAAAATTAATCTGAACAATTAATTCGAAAAAGTATAAGTGGATCTCTGAAGGTGCGTGAATGTACAGAATACAGAAAAAAAAATATTTGTGTGTGTGTTTAAGAGATACGTACAAAGCTAACTTTTGCCGATTGAATTCAGAGAAAGAACAGTAGAATCCTAGATTTAAATTTTATCAAGATCTTTTGAAAAATTGTATGAATAATTTTAAAATTGTACAATTTAAAGTATAATTTATAGTAGTCAGAACAGATTAAGTAACTACATATTAATTTCTTCCTTATGTTATAATATAAAATAAAACTTCATTTATCATACAGTGTTTTTCCAGCATTTATAACGAGTCCAACAATATCAATCAATTTAATTTTGAAGATAAAACAGAATAAATATTATATTTTAAGTATTAATATTGGGTTTTATAACTGGAAAATTTTTCTTATAAGGTGCAGGAATTCAAACTTTAAAAATTTAAGAAATTTTAAATAAAAAAAAAAATTGTATTTTTCATAAATTTTGTTTTAAGTTAGTTGTTTTTAAATGCTTATTAACTACAAATATAGAAAGCCTTAATCCACCTACAAATTGTATCTCAGTTGTATGTTTTATCATATTTTCAGCTAAATATTAGATGTGGACCCTGAAGACGTACGCCTTGCTAGAAATAAGTTATTGAATTTTAAATATATCCATACTTTAAAGCACAGTGGGCCTTTTGACGACGGGCCTGTTAATTGTGAATCTCAGTGTTATAAGGCCCCTTTAATAATAAAATAATTCTTTCACTTTAAACAAAATTAATGTTTTTGTTGTTTTGTGTTGAAGCATTTCTTTCTCTTTCTTTTTATAAAAATTGTTTAGCAATCGTTAAATCGTTTTAAACTTTTCACAAACAGCTACAGAAATTTAATGCACATATTACTTTTCTCATATAATTAATTCTGCAAATATTTAAAATCAGAATATTATAGCCCCCTATAAAGACAAAGCACAAAGTGAAATGTTTTTAATTTTTGAAAATTTGATTAATTGCAGATGGGAAAGAATTATGAGGAATGATTGATCCTGATGTGCTCTTACAAAATGATACATTTTTTAAATTTAAAAGGCTAGTGGTCAGTTAATGTTTTTTTATAAACTTCAAAGCCTACAAGTTTTGATTCTTTTTAAAAGTAATTCCTTAGTTAGGACAGAAACCACAATTTCTTTTCAATCTACATTATACAAATATTTCCTCCCCTTTGCTCCCTTTATTTTTCTGTTTAAAATCTTCAAAATTTCGTAAATCATAATATTTATTATAAATGTATTGTTCCAAATTTTAAGAATATGTGTAACCATTGGCTATTTAGCGTGTAAGATGTAATTTAAGAAGGAATTCTATTTCAACACAGAATATCAGCAAATCTGATGAAAATGTGTACTTCCGTACTATCGCGAACATCCCAACTTTCAATATAACTCATCAAATTGGCAACCATGATTTTGCACGGATCATAGGCTCTGAATGAGCAATCTTGTGCATCATTTCCACTTTCCCCGCTTGATGCCACTTGGAGCCTAACTATTCTTTAAATTTTTAAACATTTGATACTAAAATGCTAACCTGTGGGATTTACTAAATTCTTATATAATATAATTAATAAAAAAAATATTATGATGTATAGTAAAATATACAATTAATAACGATAATATTAAAATGAAAAAATAGAACAAATTTATAAAAAATAGTTTTTTTCATTATAGATCATTATATATTTCTAACTAGCATCAACCAGCTTCGCTATGAATTTCATTACATTATATGAACAAGTATTATATGTATGTAATACTTATTCATATAATATAATTCCTGAATATATATATATGTATATATATAGTCGACCTCTACATTACGAATTTTTTCCTCGAACCAAGAAAATTTCATGATTTTGTTTCGTAAAATAACCTTTCAATAGAGTGAAGTCCTTTTTCATGTAACGAACTTTTTCTCTTGTGATTCAATTTTTTTTTCTATTTTTAAAGTACGTCTGGACATTTCAAATGGTTCTCTCTTTTAATGCGTTCTATGGTGGTCATCTGAACGAACCAATCTTGAAAGGGTTTTATTAGGTGACGAGAGTAAAAGAATTCTGGACGTTCATCCAAAAATTGGAGCCTTTAACCCCCATTGTCCAGTTCACTAGAAATCACTAGAAACATCCTCGGTTTCCCCTTTCACCCTTAGTAGAGTTTTCTGAAAACTCCGTGTCTGTGAACAAGTCTTAGTTCATTTGTAGTGTTAATCCGTCGTACTGATAACTTCGTTTCTTGTAACTCAAGAATATCAAAACATAACTGTTTGAGCATCTAAGAAAAAAAATAATCCTTCAGGTAGTGGATAAGGAAGTCAAGAAACTTTCCAGCAGTTTTTCTTTCTTTTTCTTTTTTGATAGATACGATATATAAAATAAGTATATTTAAATTTACAAAAAGGTGTGAATAATTACTTTTTTTTATTATATAGTATGCATGAATTTAAAATTTGTTTGATGGGGTTTATGAAGAAAATTGAAAAGATTAATCTCTATATAAAGAATTTTCATTCAACGAAAATTTTTTTTGAAATTAGCGACTTCATTATAGAGAGGTCCGACTGTATGTATGTATATATTTTAATATATATATATATATATAATTTTTTAGGTAATGAAGAAAGAAATATTTTTTTAATTTTAAATTTTTAAATAAAAAGTTATTTTTAAATTTTAAATTTTTGAGAATTTGTATATTTTCAGATTAGTTTACCAAGTAGTAGCGGCAAAGATGTTTATAAACCATGTATTATATTTTCCCGAACTGGGTAATAAATTTAATACTTGAAGATCTAACGGGAAAATAAAAATTAGAAGTGGACTAGCGATTTAGTTTTAGATCTAATTTAATTATATATATATATATTTTTTTTTTTTATATATATATATATATATATATATTAACATAAAATGAAAGAAATACATGGCATGATAAAATTGATAATACAAAATTATGTCACTAACAAAGCTAAAAGATTTAAACCAGATTTCAAGAAACACAACTTTAAAAATGATGGAAAAGTCTATTGTAGAAGAATTAACTAAGCGTGTATGTATAACATGGAGCAGAATTAGAACTTTAAAATGCAAGAAGCCAAAAGAGTCAATAGACTAAAATGAAGACCTGTTATGATTTCTAAAGCTATTGCTGAATTAGGACCATCAAAATTAGGGTTAAATATATTTTATGTATCCAACCTTCCCCTGTGTTCCCCTGTTATATATATATATATATATATATATATATATATATATAATATATATATATATATATATAAATTATTGATATAGTAGCATTTAGAATTTGATTGTAATGAAAACTCTTCTTACAGTTTTACGATAAAGTGTGAGTTATTGGTGACGGACCTCGTAGTTTTGAATCTTGGCGAAGTGATGAACACAAGTTTAAAAAGTACCGACAAATTTAACGTGCATTGACTCCTTCTACATGGTGGTTCTTTGGGACAAAAGTAGAGTTATTTTGCCCTTGGTCTATGAGTTAAGCCTTATCTACAAATGAATTTCATTAGTCGAGCCCTCCCTTTGTTAGACCAATAGTGATGGTATAAAAATACTATACAAAATCATCTGTAGTGTTTCACTTTCCCTCATTCTTATGACATAAAACTAAATGATAAAATACGGTATTTTTTGTATTTTTTGCCATCCCAGGTAACATTCCGCTTGGTAATGCTGATATAAAATTACTTAGAAATATTTCAAAAAGAGGAGACATTAGTAATTTTCATTTCTGGAGACGATTAATGCCCAGTTTTTATCTGAATGTTTTGTTTGTTTTTACATCAGTTTTTACTTTGCACAACCTCGTCATTTTAAGGGAATGCGCTAACCACGTGGATTTGTTACATTGCTTCCATGAAGGGTCAAATATTCGAGTCCTAATACTAAAAAAAATCCAACAGTCTAATACCTCAACGTGTACGTAACAGTCTGATGATTTGTTACGTATCTTCAGAATCACATTTTTGCGCATTTATAGCTAAACATTTTGTAGATCGGGCAAATTATTTAAGTTACAGTGGGTAAAAAAAGAATTGGCAATTGTCTATAATTCTTCATATTAGCTAACAAAGGAAATGATTGACAATTTTAACTGGACAAAACGAATATCGGAGGTAATAAACACACAAATCTAATGAAACTTTCATTTTAATATGCCTTTTACACAAAATATACAACAAAAATGTAAATTTGCATGTCAAAAAAGTATTGGCAAAGTTATAACTGTTATGCAAATTTTGCAATGTTGAGGTCACGTGTTTAGACTGATAAGAGAGAGCCTGTTATATAGTATAAGGTCTGCAGTGCTATTTCAAAATTTTTAAAACGTTATTTTGTTAATGCTGTGATAAAATGGCTTCGAAATCGAAGGATTGGATGTTAAAAACATGATTATTCAGCTCAGAAATGAGGGTTTAACTTATCGTGCTATAGAAATACAACTGAACATAAGTTTATTTACTGTCAAAAGTGTTGTAAAAAAGTTCAACGAGACAGGATCCACAGAAAATAAGGTTAGAAGTGGACAGCCTGGAATATTTTCTGCATAGGAGAAACGTAGCATTATCAAAAGAGGTTAAGAAAAATCCCAAAATAAGTGCACCCCTGTTTGCCAAAGATGTTGCCAATACTTCGCATAAAATTTTTAGTGTACAGACTATATGGATTGTTTTACATGAAGAAAGTTATTATGGGAGGTTAGCTAGAAAGAAACCTTTCATTTCGGAAAGAAACAGAAGAAAGATATTCGATTTTGCAAAATCTCATGTTAATTTATCAGATGAGTTTTGGAACACATCTATTTTTTCCGACGAGTCGAAGTTTAACATTTTCGGGAGTGATGGACCACAACATGTGTGGAGAAAGCCAAACACCGAACTGGAAAAACAACATTTAACACCGACTGTGAAACATGGTGGAGGGAGCGTCTTAGTTTGGGACTTTATGGCAGCAAACGAAGTTGCTAAAGTTTACTTCATTGATGGTATTATGACAGTACGAACGTACATCGACATATTGCCGCATAATTTGCAATCCAGTGCCCAAACACTTGGCTTAGGAACATCATTAGTGTTTCAACAAGACAATGACCCTAAGCATACAGCGAACCTCACCCGGGAGTGGTTACTGTATAACACTTCTCGCCAGTTAAAGAAGCCGCCTCAATCGCCTGAAGTAAATCCAATTGAGAATTTATGGCACAAATTGGACGTAGAAGTCAGGAAAGCTAAAATTTCGTGTGAAGACGAAATTAACCCTCTTACTGGTTGAGACTCTAATTGAAACTCATTCAAAAGCGGTCTACTTTTTCAAAGCTGGCGGTAGCGAAAGGGTTCCTGTTTACTTTTGTCAACTGCTTCGAAAATATACCACAGTTTTATGCCTTCCACCCTTTAAGATACGGGAGGTATACGAGCGCTTTTGTAGGGGACGATTTTATTGCTTTTTCGGTTTCTGTGTTGTTGGAAAAAGAGGAGATTTCTCATTCATAGCTGTTGCCTTAGGAGATAATTGTGTGATGAACGTGGGATCCACATCACGGCGAACAGAAACCATCCAATTTGTTTAATCATTGTAACAAGCAAAGAAAGGATAAAAAATAAAGATTTAAAGAAATGGCGAGTTAAAAGTTGAAAAATATTTTTAAAAAGCAAAAGAAAATTAATTTTTTCTCCTATTATTTTTTAAAACTTAAAAAAAAAAAAAACATTTTGATTTTGGTAATACGATTTGATCAAGACAGAAGCAATCTAAAATCATTGTTGAATATCAGACGAAGAAAACGCAAGCCCCCCCCCCCCATTTTCCTTTTTTTTTTTGTCTTCTTTTTTTAAAAAAAATTTAGGTAAAAAAGTAAAAGTGATCTGATCATATTTTTTAAAAAGCGAAATGAGAATAAATGTAGTATCATTATGTACCAATGATTCTCAAAGGTATCTATATGCACTCCCAGGGGTCTATGACGACCGGCAAGTGTTCCACGCGATTGAAAAAATAACTTGGGGGCTCATGAGGTGTAAAGGGGGGTCTATGATCGTGATTCTCATTAAACCAGATCAAGACATTAATATTTAAAAAAATTTGACCCAGTGGGAGCCAGATTTTAAAAATTTAATGTTTACTAAATTTAGTGAGGTTAGTTTAACAACATAAATTTTATTAATACAAGGAATATTTCAGCATTTCTTTCCAAAATTAAGTTAAATAAGTATAATATTGAACGTCACGAATTTTTTTAATTTGTCACAGTCTGTCAGGAGATTTTAACCTACGTTTAAAATTTAAATGCCCTTACTCAGATTTTGAAACTAAGTTTGAGATTGTCTTTATAGTAATATAGCTGGTAGAAAATGATTTCAAATAGTCACTTTGAAAAAAAAGTGTCATATTGCAATAGGAACTGATTAGAATATGTCCTAATGAAGATCTTATAGAAACGGGTGTCAGTAATTTTGGCTTTAAAAAGACATACCTGATATTTGTCACAAATTATGGAATATCATGAGAAAGTTTTTAAATGTGTTTTTCCTTGTGAGAGGGAGTTTCACTGAGTTTGCCCAATCTCAAAAACCAAAAAATTAAGGGAAAAAAAGAAAGAAGTGGGCACTTACGAAAAAGGAAGGTTAGGGTTAAACCTGACACAAAGATTGATATTAAATATTGAAAATTTGTTATTGAAACACCAGATTCATTCTTCTCTTTAAAAGCATTTGTTCAGTTATTTTGTTTTAATTAATTATATACGCTTCTTAAGTTTTAAACGCAGAAATATACTTTATTGCAGTTAGAAATTTAATTATGTGAAAGTATAAGCACCAACTATCAAAAAGACATTTAAGTTGATAAATTTGCAAAAAATTAATATTATGTAGGCAGGGGTCTACCCGAAACCGAAAAACATGGCAAGGGGTCTATGAGACAAAAAGTTTGGGAACCTCGGTTATATATACGATGAAGAAGTTTGTACAATAAATCTGGGCTTTCTGCATTATATTATATTTTTAATTTAAAATAACATTAAAGAGATTTTAATACTTTTAAAATTTATGCAAATTTTAATCCTTAAATTTAGACTTTTCTGTTGAATGAATTTTTTCGGCATAAATCAAATCTTTTCATAACAACTTGCTGAGAGTAAAATAATACCCTCACCACTTCAGCATTTGTGTCGGAACCACATAACACACATTCGATCAATAATTTTAATAAGGAAATATATTTTTCTTAAATGTGAAATGCGAAAGTGTTTCTTCCCATTTTCTATTCAAATTTAATTTTTCATCTTTCCGTTTCTTTAGTATTGCATCCTTTAAATGCATATTCGCATATATCTATAAATGGGAAATTGCCATCCGTAACTACATCTTTCAATTCAATCATTGCAAAGATGCATTATTGATTAATTTTGTCTTTTAAAAACAGTACACTTAAAACATTTTACATAAGTAAAATTAACTGATAATTAATAATATAAGAAATTTTATAAGCAATTTTAACATTTAGGATGTATCCTTAATTCCAGGATTAGAACCTAAAAAATTATTTTATTCTTAAATATTAACAGTATAAATTCTTTATCCTCATAACTCATTCTATATTGCAAGAAAACCCTACCTTTTGCTTTTGAAATGTTATTATAATAAAAATTTTGGGTAGTTTTGTAAAAAAATTACACATGTGGAAAAAACTTATTATAATTTTTTTGTTTTTAAATAATATTCTCTTAAGTGTCGAGAATTTTTCCAAATTTAAGGCATAATAATAAAAACATCAGGATTTTTTAAAAATTATTTGTAGTCCATATATTTGGAACGCTTTCTCAAATTGAACTGGGATACCTCTCTTCTCATTTTAAGATACTTTCAAACTGTAAAAAAGCCTAGGCTCTAGGCTGGATCTTAGACAAAGCATATATACCAGAAGTCCTGAAAACCAATTAGGTTTTAAGAAATTTTAAGTTTTCTGAGATTTGATTTTAGTTTTGATTTCACTTTAAAGTATATTTCTGCAATTTTAAATTGAATTAATTGAAAATATTTTTGATCAAAAGCCACTCTTTCGTGTGAAATGGGTATTAACTGTAATTTTAATTTCTAAAATCATTTCTGTTTGCTATGTATTGAAGTTTTTGAGTTCTCTCACATTTACTTAATTAAGATTAATTTAAAGATCACTATATTTATTTTTACACTTAATTTTTATAATTTAAAAGCTTTTTCTTTATTTTCATTAATTTTTTCCAGTTGAGAAAATGCCATGACAAAAATGTAAGCAGGCTTCTGTGAGAAATAACTTTTGAAAGGGTAGGGATACGCGACTGAAATTTATAAATCTAAAATCCTGCTTTCACAGATGATGTTACAATTAGACTTCAAAATGTAAATGTTCTGAATACAAATGTTGTAGAAAGAACTAAATATTTCCATAATGCACTAACCTACATTATAGTAAATATATTGCAGTACTACTTTAGTATTTTCAAGTCAGGCAACAAAAACCCAAACTTGCTAAATTACCCCGATTTAGAAAGAAAAAAAATAGACATTTACAAACTTGGTGATTTCGTGATTACTTTTATATCACTATTACTTAGTGTGTATAAATGTTTTGTGTATTTGAAACTCATGTGAAAATATTAGGTTAAGATGAAACCGAATAATCTATCAAAGTAACAAATGTTATCAATATTGCGTAAAAGAATATTTTGAATTAAAAAAGATATTTTCAGTCATAATTATTTCAAGTAGTGTTTGGATGTAGAACATAAGTTGGAAAATTACATATTAAAAATTAGAGCTTTACAAACTATCTAAGTTTTTGTTTTATGCCTTTCTAAATTTTATAAATGTGTTTTTTTCAGACTTTTAAATTTGAAAATGTGTTTTCTAATCCCTAACGCTTTTTTTTCTGTTCTTGAAATATCTTGTAAATATTCCCAAAGATATGATCCATAAAAGTTCATATGGATTTAGGACTGAGAGTTCCAGTTATGTTTTTTAAAAAATCTTAAAATTAATATTTGAAAATTTTCGTGTCTTTTCCAGGTATAGCTACAAAAATAATTATTAAAATCCAACAAAGAAATAGATTTTAAATTCTACACTTTTTGTTTCCAATAATCTAAGAAATATACATCACTTACAATAATTAAACATTGTTAATGATTTAGTATTTTATAAAAGTTTTAAAAAAACTTCAAAAATGTTCAATGCCTTAAAATTGTTAAATAATGTCTTGCCAAACTAACTTATTATTTTCAGAATCAATATAATAGTATAATTTGAATATAAAACAAAAATTTATTTTACTGTTATAAAACTGTTTATGACTTCTACTCAAAATATAAAAAGAATGAAATATATATATATAATGTAAAACTCCTGTCCCACTACTAATTCCAATACATTTTACAAACTGTAGTTAAAAACAATTATATAATTACGGGACCAAAAATTCATTTATATATGGAAATATTTTTCCTTATTAAATATATAATGAATAATTACAAGATGATTTCTAAAATCCTAAAAGCCTTTAATGGAGAAAAAGCCCGACATAATTTGGATAGTTAGAAATTTCATTATATAAATATGCACGCTTTAAAACAAATAAATTTGCAAAGAAAAAGCAATTTACAAAAACTTTTGTATTTGCTGAATGTAAAGTAAATCAGAATTCATCCTCAAATGTACATAGTTGTGTTAGAAAAGGTTTTGTTCAATTTACAAACAATTGCAAATAAACTTTTATAAATAATAATTTAAACAAATATAAATATTAAAAATTATCAAAGAAGTATACAAATATTATTAAAATTTGCTGTAAGATGTTTAGTCAAAGCAAAATACCTTTTACAAAGCCAAAGGTTTATCTAAGCAATTGTACATTACTGAAGCTAGAAGTGTACATATGCATATAGAGGGCAAAAACAAATATATTTGTTCAAAACATTGTTTTTAAACCGTTAATTTTGAGAAAAAAGATTTTTATATGCATTGATAGATACGTCATTGATTGATTAATATACGTAGTTTATTATAGCACTGTCACAGTTTGATATTTTTCGAAACACGGCGCTGCACACAGTCTAACATTACAGTCTTTACATTCCAAACGTGTTTCTCTTCGAATGCGTTTTCCGTTTCATTTTTCTTAAGGTAGCATACGACACATTTTCGTGGCGGTTTGTTTTTTCTTGAAGAGTCACTTTCCACATATGAAGCCATTATGAAGCACATATTCCCGTTTACGCCTTCTAATTAAACGGACTACATTTTCAGAGGCAACAAAGTTTCGAGAATCGGAATTATTACCTCCTTCTTCAATCAATCGTTCAATCAGTTTCATTCGAAAACCAATATGATTTAAAATACCGCTATTTTTTTTATAGATAGTGAAGGAATTTCACACAATTTGATTTAACAAATCTCGAAAAATCTTCTTGTAGTATTTCCTTTGTTGATTTCGGGCAACAGGATAGTAGGATAGACACTGGTCTGATCTCTCTATCAACACCACCCATGGTGGTATTATAAAACACCGCTGCTCTTGGTTTCAGTTCAACAGAATCCCGTTTCTTAGCTTTCACTTCCATCATATCAGCGTTATGAAAAGTGCTAAGCATATGCAGGGGTTTTTTATCCTTCCACTTCAAAACACACATTTTTCCTTTTTGGGAGGCCATAATTTCCCCTTTCTTCACTTTAGAACTTTTTAATGAAACAGGTAAACCTTTCGAGGTAACGGACTCGTGGCTGGCGTATCATGAGTTCGAGCCCATTACCACTGAAGACCCGCAGTGTAGGGGTATGATTCACGTTAAATCTGTCGAGAGCTAAAACGCCCTTCTGTTGGTGTGGTCTGGTAGTTAGGAGAAGGGGAGGTGCTAGCACAGGTGTCATCCGCGTCACTTGACCATGGCTCAAAATGACGAGGTTCATCCTCAAAAGTTCGAGTATATAGCTGAATAGAGCGACATTAATATTCACTCACTCACTCAACCAAATTGTATGAAATTTACGGAATAAATGAAAAAATATTAGAAGTGGAATACATTAAAAATTCATTTTAAAATTTTAAATATCCAAAGAATTATTAGTATTTATGGTAAATATTTTTCAACTGCGTACGCGAGATACATGCATAAATATATTTTTCGAAATTCAAATGCAGAATTTCAGTGCAGCTAATATAAAATTCCTGGTTTTGTGTGGTTAAGGCTACACGGTACCCTTTTTCAAAATCTTTTTTGGGGACAGTAATATTAAAAGTAATTTATGTATTGTTTTCAGACTATATTATTAAACTGGTTCTGAATATAAAAAATCATTTTAACAAGCCATTATTTTAAAATTTAAAAATTTTTTAAAAATTTGAAGTTTTTTTAAACTTTTATAAAATACACAGTCTTTGAAATTTTAAAATTATTTTGCATGATTTATATTTCTTACATTATTGCAAACAAAAGTTAGTATGGATTTGAAAATCTGGTTCCTTGTTCATTTTTAATAATTTTTTTCTAGCTAAACCTGGAAAAAACACGAAATTTTTTTAAATATTAACTTTAACATTTTTTAAAAAATAACTAAAGATCTCAGACCTAAATCCATACTAACTTTTATGTAACATATATCTAAGTATCTATAAAAAATTTCAAGACTAACTTGAACAGAAAAAAAGCCTTAGGGATTAGAAAACACATTTTCAAAAATAAAAGTCTGAGAAAAATGCATTTAAAGTTTGTAAAGGCATAAAACAAAAACTAATAATCCTTGCAAAGCTCTGAATTTTTAATATATTATTTTACTACTTATATAATATATAAAAATACTACTTTAATTAAATATGATTGAAAATATTTTTACTTATTCAAAATATTTTTTTGCAAAATATCGACATAGCATTTGTTACGATGACAGATTTTTCAGCATAAAGTTAACATAATAATTTCACAAAAGTTTTAAAACATAATACACTTATAAAAAATAATAATGTTATAAATTTCAGCTTAAAAAGTTAAAATTACCAGATTTGTACATAGCACCTAATTTTTTCTCAATTTTAAGTCGACGCAATTTAGCAAATTTTAATTTTTGCTGGGCGACTTTAAAATTTGCAGATTTTATTTTTTTCCTGAAATAGGTTCTCCTATAATCAGTAAAGTTGGCTAAATGTTCTGATGATAAACTTGTTGCAAGGCAATTGGCATCCTGAAATGTTTTAAGGGCTTTTAATGTTCCAACATCAAATTCAGATATTGCACTCGACACGGCAGTCAACACACGTCTCCCCTAGAAGCTGTATTTTCTTTGGAACATTTGTTCCATATCATCGAATGCAATACTACATTGGAATTTTGTGTTCAACCTCTAACACACCTGCTTAATAATTCCGTTGAAGCCAATCTTTGATAAATTGGCAAAATTTTGGGCAAATATTCTTCATCGATTGTTGTTTTTACCCAATCTTTATGCAAACCTGGTTTCTTCCCACGTGCTAATGATGAGCGGTAAAAACACCAAGAGTCGATACCAGAAGGACACTTTTTATGTTGTGGCTTCTGGTCTGTAGATATGCAATGAAATACGAGTAGGGTAGCATAAATTGCAGTTTTCATTGCCTCTACATCACCTACATTTTTTCGTATAGCAATAGTGTAGTATCTAGTAAGCTTTTTTGTTGTCTCTTCCTTCAGACTGCCGTGTTTCTTCCCTCCCAGAGTTACACCTTTCCCTCGCCAATCTTTTACTGTCTGCCTCAAAGCTGTTCCCAACCTTTTGCTCACATGGTTGATGCATTCTTCTTTTTTAATTTGTATTTCACTTCCATAAATTTTTCTTTCTTTTAATTCTAAGAAAGCCTTAGAATCCCCATCAGAGAGCAAGGTTGTGTACCAGAAGCCAATGCTCTCAGATCTTTCCCATTTCACAGCTGCATTTATTTCAATTGGACCAGATGATCCGACATGTGTTGCACTACAAACATCCTGATGTCCTTCATACCAAATACGAAATTCAACACTGTCTTCTCCAAGCGCAAATTTAGTCTGTTCACATTCTCCACACCGCTTTGACATCACTTCGTAGTCGATCACAAAGCCAGTCAGGAAGTCGATTACACATCATATTCCGATGTTTGACGTATGCTCTCTTGTCAACCAGCTTCCATCATATGACACTCCAATATCGACGATATCTTTATCATTCCTTGAGCCATACGCCTCTCTGACATCTTTACGAATATCAAGCAACAGCTGATTGGAAGCAACGAGATGTCCATTCAGAACTTTTGCTTTGTAGGAATTAAAAGTTTTACTAGACATTATATTTAAATTCATATGCATGCAGAATTTTTCCAACGCTGAGTACCCAAGTCCCAAACTTAACATACCTTGCACTATACTCATATTTACATCAAATGGAGCATTAAGAAATTGATGATTGCTAACATTTGTTATTTGATGTAATTTAGTATCAACCAACTGTTTTGAAGAATATGTTTCACTTTGGGTTTGGTCACAATTAATACATACAACATTCATTTTGAATGCAAATCCATTTCTTTGACCAAAGAAAAGTTTCAAGGATGCACTATAACAAATACTGCATAAATGATTTGTAAACAAATTACTTAAACATTCAGTATCCACTATAATGTAATTTGGAACATCACTGAAATATTTACTTTTATCTGTAGAATTCTTTCTTGTATTCAAACCATTTGTTTTCTGAAGTCTTGTAGTTATATCAGGTAAAGGATGGTCTTTAACATTGTCACTTTCAACAGTACTCCATCTTTTAGAAATATTGCTTCTATTCGCAAGCTGCGAAAGTTTTTTCCGTGGCATTTTCTCAAAAGAAAAACTTAACTTGAACAAAGTAAAAAAGGTTTTGAGCTATATAAATTATATGAGAATAAATATTGGTCTTGAGAAAGACCTTTTTTTTTTATCAATTTTAGCTAAGTAACTATAAGTATACCAAAAACTCAACATGTAAACAAACAGAAGCGATTTCAGTAGTGAAAGTTGAAGTTAATAATCACTTCTCAGCAAATATCGATTTTATTAAAAATATTAGTAATTAATTAAATTTAAGAATGGAAAAATGTTTTAAAATGAAACCAAAACTAACCACGCCCCCTCAGCAGTCAAATATCGGGTCTGATAGCACTCAGAAAACTTCAAATATCTCAAAAACTAATTGGTTAGCAGATCTGAAATTTGGGGCCAAGATTCCCAATCGTATAGGCTACAGGAAAAGGCAAAAACTTTTTTTTTCGATGAATTTGTCATTTTTACGGTAATGTGTAGATTACAAGAAATGTCCAAATTTTAATTACTTGTTCTTCAGTCAACCTCTATAATAGAACCTAAATGATAAGGGATTTTGCATAAATAGATATTTTTTTAACTTGAATTTAACATGGATCTTTATATTTATTTATAGACGCAAATGTCCTCTGTAAATTTTTCCAGGTGCTTTTCCTTTCTCTTTGCCCGAAGATTCAAGCTTAAAAATTTGAGTTTGTTGTTCCCATTCTCTTTGAAGGAAACTGAAGTTCAGACATTAGAAATTCTATTATAATTCGTTATCTAAACAATACAAAACTAGGGATTGTATGTAGGATACTCTGAACACCTGGCTTTGATATTATGAAAAACTAAAGGATTCAAATAGGTTTTACTGTTGTTATTTTTATCAATGCGTACAAAATTTTTGCAAGTTCTGTTATACAGAAACTTAAAAATTATTCATGTTTAGAATTTTAAAAGTTTAACAGGATTTTAATTTTGAACCTTTTTTTTTATCAATTTTTGACACAAATGAAATAATTTCTTTAAAAAAAACTTAGAAGTATTAATTAAAATAAGAAAAATGAAACTGTAAATTATCCTCATTGTTTTAATATATACTTTGAATTTAAATATAGATATATCATAGATATTTTTAGAGATACATTATAAAAACTTAATTTTACTTGAGAATTTTAAGGTAAAGAAAAAAAATGTGATTTTATCAAAAAAGCTACCCTTTTCCTTCCCAATCTGTTGAATTTCAAATTAATATATTAAATCAAAAGTGAGTATATCATCTATATTGCTTATGTGATGGAACTTAAAAAATGATCTAAATGAAAGATTTATAAAAATGCTTAGATCGTGAAAACAATATCAAAGAATTTATTTAATTCAAACCCAAAAAAATTTCAAGTCAAGTTTACTTACAAACTTTAACTGATAGTCCGTACTCTCTGGAGGTTTCAAATTCTTCCCAGTTTTTTACGATTGCTGCCGGGGAAGAACGGGGTTCCCCACGAGCCATAAAACTTCCTGTCACAGTCCATTGTGTCACCACAACCCTCCCTAATTATCCTTCAAGATGTTAAGCCTTTAAAGGGGGGAAAGGATTTCGGAAAAAGACGTCTCTAACGCTTTCGAAGCTGTTACTTGAGGAGGAAAAAACAAGTTTGGTGCATTTTTGGTAGTGCCCGGTCTTACTGGAAAAAACGTGTGGTGCGTTTTTGAAGCATCTCAGGATGGCAGAAAAAGACGTTTGTACCACTTAGAGGGTTAAGCGTATACTCCCGCAAGAATGCACAAAATTCCCAATAGTACAACCAAGACTTTGGTTTTCTCTATGAGAAATAGATTACAAGCTGTTATAAATGCAAAAGGTACGCATACAAAGTATTAAACATATCCTGATTTTGTTCTCTTGTTTTACTTATTATTTTGCCAATACTTTTTTGACATGCAAAAATACGTTTTTGTTGTATATTTTCTGTAAGTGACATATTAAAATGATAGTTTGATTAGATTTGTGTGTTTATTACCTCCAGTGTTCGTCATGTCCAGTTAAAATTGCCAAGCATCTCCTTTGTTAGCAAATTTGATATATTATAGGCAATTGCCAATACTTTTCTTACCCACTGTATTTCCTTTTCGGTCATGACAGAATCTCAAAATACGAAGTGTCTCGCTAGTAGCCAAGTGCTGCTTTAGATTCGAAACTTAAATCAAATATTCAATTCCAACACTTTTGCAAACAGTACCAGGATGATTTTAGCGTGCTTCATTCTCTCTCCAATTCGGAACTTTTGTGGTTACAGTACTCGAACCGTTGATTCGACCGCAGCAATGCTGGTCAGAATTTTACGATAAATACATTAGCTTCACGGGGAACAAATTATTATTTTTTTGTTTTTCTGTATTCAACTGTTTGGATGACACAAACCTATTATGATAGAGTCCAAAAAATAATGTTCATTAGAAGGGATACTTAAATACTTCACAAAGGCGTCGTGCGTAGAAACAATTTTATTATAACAAAAATGTTCCTACACTTAGACAATTTGTCTATTATATCTTTTAAGGGCCAAAATGACACAAAAGACGATATTTTGCAGTTATTTAAGTGATTGTAATAAGATGAGTAATGGAATAGGTACTTCACTTAGAGGCCTGCCATGACGGAAGAAAACGAGTTCCACTCTTTCCGTGCATCCTATGTTCTTCACAGCCCATCGTAGAAGTTATTTAAGAGGTTTATTCATTGATTCATACTTACTTTGAAAAACTCCGTTGTTTTGTAACAATTAAATAAGTTACATCATTGAAATGGATGTTTTTGAGATGGTGACATGAATCCTTATCTCACGCGAGGTAACTCTATGAAAGAAAAATATAGACTAATATCTATATTTATTTATAGAAATAAGCATGCAACAAAATACGAAATTTATTATTATGGAAAAAGTTATAGAAAAACTAGCAGTCAATTTCAATTTACATTGATCCTTATGAGTCCTAAGAAATCCAGTGAATATGTGGTTAATATTTTCAAAAAGTATATCAAATATATCCTTTTAGAATTCTAATTTTCCTCAGAATATAGTTCTATATATTATCAAACAGTATTCGGAATATATAGAAATTATATTTTAGAATTCAGGCAACGACCAGTTAAAGGGAAAATACCCGATAAATTCGCATATGCAAGTTCAGTAATTTCAACCAAATGTAAATTTCAAAAAATGCCTGAATTCAATCAACCAATCGTCTAACTTTTAATCTACAGCCCAGTTAAAATGAAACAAAATCTTTAGTTTTTCATTTCTAATCTTGGTGCAATTATTGTCACAGAATATAGACTTCTAATTGACACTTTAACATTAAGTGAAAATTTGCATTTTTTTTATAAATTTCAATGGAGCAGTCAACCGGAAGATATCGGTGTGAATTTTGTCAACTTCATTTCAAGGACTTTAAACAGTATCTATCTCACAGATATAATTACCACGATGAACCAGAGCTTCAACCAGGTATCCCCAAAAACGATGGGGCGTCAGCTCAAAATTCTTTGAAAACTCTTAAAACTCATTGTGAAATGCAAATTGAAAATTTCTGTAAAGTAAAGCAACGTAAGAATAGTGGATTTACTAATTCATCATCAGATAATTTAAACCATCCTTTGGATTTGAGTGTTTCAAAAAAAATTCAATTTCCTCACGACAAAATAACTGAAATAACAGCTACGTCGACTTGTTCCAGAAACGTTACAGGATACAGACGGGCTGCTTCTAGTAGGTATAGTTCAAATCCAGATAACAGTAGAAAGGATGCATTGTTATCATTTAAAAAAATCGAAAATGAACAGGTTAGCCTTGACATGCATCCTGAACTGAATACAAGTCAACCACCATTATCGTACGAATACGTCCCTTTAAAAAAATTTTCTGAAGGAATTAATGAACAACTGAATAAAAATCAAGCACCTGCCTCAGAACACAGAAAAATGCAATTTTTTAGGCAAGGGAATAATGAGAACATCAATGCCATTGAACCATCTGCAATATATGGAATAAGAAATATAAGTGAAAAATTACAGCAAATCAAAAATGATTTTGAAGTGTCGTGTAGATGCAGACCTATATCTCCAGGTACTAATGAAATGAATCTTCAACTCGATACAAGTCAACAAATAATATTGCCAATATGCAACCCATTGGAATTTTTTTCGCAAGGAATGAATGAACTAATTAATCGGAATCAATCACCTGCTTCTGAACACAGACAAATGCAGTTTCTTCTACAAGTGAATAATGAGAATTTCAATGCCGTTGAACCATCTGCAATATCTGGAATAAGAAATATAAGTGAAAGTTATTCGCAAATGAATAGAAGTCATTTTTCGATGTCATTTGCATACAGTCCAATACATGCAGGTACTTATGAAATGACTCAACATTTCAATACAAATCAAGAAACGGTGTCACCCGAGTGTGAAAAAATTGTACCTATTAGGCATGCAGTAAATATACAATCCAGTTCATCTGAACGAACTTCCACAGAAGTTCATGAAAATGATTCAATGGTGGAGAGCCTTTTATCATCAGCGCAGGAAGATAAGACATTTGTATGTGAACTTGGCGAAACGAAATTCAGAAACAAAAGTTGTCTGACGACACATAAAACCCTTCGTTCAGCAAAGAAAAAATCTAAGGATAATTTGATTGAAAATAAATTTAAAATGCAATATTTTCAGAGTCAACCCAACGTTATTCAGGCAATAGAACGGCCATATGAACGGGATCCGTTTACAATAGACATCAATGAACCCACTACATCATATGGAAAAAGACATGTAGGTGAAAGGTTTCCACAAATCAATACAAATCCTTGTGCAGCACATCCAGGATACTTCCCAATGCAATCTTATATTTATGAAAAGAATCAAGATTTTTATTCAAATCAACTATCGGCGTCATCTGAGAACAAACAAATGGAATTTACCACGCGAGGAATGCATCCACAAACCACTTCGAATCAACGAGCTGTCAGAGATGCTTATAACTCATTTTTAGAAAGTGCTTCATCATCGCCCCACATGAGAACTAACATAATGAACCGAATTCTTGAAAAATACTCTAAAGACAATCGTAAGAAATTGAAAACCGTTCGTCAATCGACTGTTGTTGATGGAGATTCAAAACACACAAACACGGAACATGTTGATCAATGTGGTGCTAATATTCCAAACATACCCCAAAACGAGATTGAAGCACGCAACAAAAATTCTGCATCTAATTTGTCCCTTAAGCATCATTACAATGTTCAATCGGAGGGAAGATTAAAAAGACCTGAAATTTTGAGATGGTTATTAACTAGCGAAAACAATCAGATTCGACAACATCATAATGATGAAAATACGCATGGATGCGGTTCAGGTGAAAACCGATTTGGAGATATTTCTAACTCCACAAGGCAAAGTTGTCCTGGTAAAGGAAATGATTCTAACGATTATCATGAATATGAAGATAGATTCAATCAAGAACCGAATCTGGTGAATAATTGTGTATTTCCTTCGAGATTAAAAAATCATGTATGTAAAATATGTAACGAAACTTTCCGAAATCTATATGGACTTGCAGGTCATATTCGTATTCATACAGGAGAAAAGCCATTTAGGTGTGATAAATGTGGAAAGCAATTTAAACAGGAAGTTGTACTAAAGGCACATAGACTGATTCATAAAGAAGTGACATTTAAGTGTAATTATTGTGAAAAGAAATTTAAGTGGAAAACTCATCTCAATCAACATCTTGATCGTATACATTATAGAGAACAGTCTTTTTAATTAAAATGAAACTTTATCGGGAAAATTCATCTAAAAAGACATCTTATTAATTGACGATCAAAAGGGATTTGAGGTCGAAGTTAACAAAAAACTCTATCTCTCTTTTAATTCATAACAGGAAATCCATGTGTGTGTAAGTTGTGTAATAAAAAAAATCCCCAAGTAATACTTTTAGTCGCCCATCCGGTATAGTGGTCAGTGAAGCTGATTGCGGTGCCGTAGGGAATGGGTTCGAATCCCGGTGAAGGCATGGATGTTTGTGCTGTAATCCTTTCTTCTGTCTGTGTTGTATGCCCCCGTGTTATACAATGGGTGGTGCACGGGTTTTATATATGTTTAAAAAAATAATACTTTCCGTTCTCATTCTGAAAAGATATTGATCTGAACAATTAATTCGAAAAAGTATACTGGAACTGAAGGTGTGTGAATGTACAGAATACAGGAAGAAAGATTTGTTTGTGTGTGTGTAAGAAATACATACAAAGCTAACTTTTGCCGATTGAATTCAGAGACCGAACAGTAGAATCCTAGATTAAAATTTTATCAAGATCTTTTGAAAAATTGTGTGAATAAGTTTAAAATTGTACAATTTAAAGTATACTTTATAGTAGTCACCACAGATTAAGTAACTAGGTATTAATTTCTTCCATATGTTATAATATAAAATAAAACTTCATTTATCATACAGTGCTTTTCCAGCATTTATAACGAGTCCAACAATATCAATCAATTTAATTTTGAAGATGAAACAGTATAAATATTATATTTTAAGTATTACTATTGGGTTTTATAATTGGAAAATTTTTCCTATAAGTTGCAGGAATTCAAAATTTGAAATTTTAAGAAATTTTTAAAGAATTTTTTTTGTATTTTTTATAAATTTTTTTTTAAGTTAGTTGTTTTTAACTGCTTATTAATTACAAATATAGAAAGCTTTCATGCACCTACAAATTGTATCTCAGTTGTATGTTTTACCATATTTTCTGCTAAATATTAGATGTGGACTCTGAAGACGTACGCCTTGCTAGAAATGAGTTATTGAATTTTTAATATATTCATACTTTAAAGCCCAGTGGGGCCTTTTGACGACGGGCATGTTAATTGTGAATCGCAGTGTTATAAGGCCCCTTTAATAATAAAATAATTCTTTCACCTTAAACAAAATTAATGTTTTGTTGTTTTGTGTTGAAACATTTCTTTCTCTTTCTTTTTATAAAATTTTTTCGGCAATCGTTAAATCGTTTTAAACTTTTCACATACAATTTTTAAATTTAAAGGAGTAGTGGTCAGTTAATGTTTCTTTATAAACTTCAAAGCCTACAAGTTGTGGTTCTTTTTAAAAGTAATTCCTTAGTTAGAACAGAAACCAGAATTTCTTTTCAATCTACATTATACAAATATTTCCTCCCCTTTGCTCCCTTCATTTTTATATTTAAAATCTTCAAAATTTCATAAATCATAATATTTATTATAAATGTAATGTTCCAAATTTTAAGAATATGTGTAACCATTGGCTATATAGCATGTAAAATATAGTTTAAGAAGGAATTCTATTTCAACACAGAATATCAGCAAATCTGATGAAAATGGGTACTTCCGTACTATCGCGAACATCCCAACTTTTAATATAACTCATCAAATTGGCAACCATGATTTTGCACGGATCATAGGCTCTGAATGAGCAATCTTGTGCATCATTTCCACTTTCCCCGCTTGATGCCACTTGGAGCCTAACTATTCTTTAAATTTTTAAAAATATAATACTAAAATGCGAATCTGGGATTTACTAAATTCTTAAATAATATAATTAATAATAAAAATATAATGATGTATAGTAAAATATAAAATTAATAACGATAATATTAAAATGAAAAAATAGAACAAATTTATAAAAAATAGTTTTTTTTCATTATTGATCATTATTTTTAACTAGCATCCACCAGCTTCGCTATGAATTTCATTACATTATATAGACAAGTATTATATAGGTATATAATATAATTCCTGAATATAAATATATATATATAGTCGACCTCTATATTACGAATTTTTTCCTCGAACGAAGAAAATTTCATGATTTTTTTCGTAAAATAACCTCCCAATAGAGTGAAGTCCTTTTTCATGTAACGAACTTTTTCTCTTGTGATTCAATTTTTTTTTCTATTTTTAAAGTACGTCTGGACATTTCAAATGGTTCTCTCTTTTAATGCGTTCTATGGTGGTCATCTGAACGAACCAATCTTGAAAGGGTTTTATTAGGTGACGAGAGTAAAAGAATTCTGGACGTTCATCCAAAAATTGGAGCCTTTAACCCCCATTATCCAGTTCACTGGAAATCACTAGAAACATCCTCGGTTTCCCCTTTCATCCTTAGTAGTGTTTTCTGAAAACTCCGTGTCTGTGAACAAGTCTTAGTTCATTTGTAGTGTTAATCCGTCGTACTGGTAATTTCGTTTCTTGTAACTCAAGAATATCAAAACATAACTGTTTGAACATCTAAGAAAAAAAATAATCCTTCAGATAGTGGATAACAAAGTCAAGAAACTTTCCAGCATTTTTTCTTTCTTTTTCTTTTTTGATTGATACGATATATAAAATAAGTATATTTTTATTTACAAAAAGGTGAGAATAATTACTTTTTTTTATTATATAGTATGCATGAATTTAAAATTTGTTTGATGGGGTTTATAAAGAAAATTGAAACGATTAATCTCTATATAAAGAATTTTCCATATAACGAATATTTTTTTTTGAAATTAGCGACTTCATTATGCAGAGGTCCGTCTGTATATATATATATATATATAAAATTTTAATTATTGAAGAAAGAAATTTTTTTTTATATTTTAAATTTTTGAGAATTAGGATATTTTCAGATTAGTTTACCAAGTTGCAATAGGGGGAAGGTTGGCGCCATCAAACTTGTTTAACCCCACTTATCGGTCCTAAGTCCGAGGTTGCACTTGGATATTTTATAAATTTTATCTTATAGAATTTTAATTTCGCTTGAAAACATTGATCTTCATTATTTTTATTCGCCATTGATATTTTGAAATGGGATGTCGTTCTCTGGGCTTTGATATGATTTTAAATATACAGATATCTATATATATATATATATGTATATAAATTATTGATATAGTAGCATTTAGAATTCTTCGATTGTAATGAAAACTATTCTTACAGTTTTAAGATAAGGCGTGAATTATTGGGGACGGACCTCGTAGTTTTGAATCTTGGCGAAGTGATGCACACAATTTTAATAAGTATCGTCAAATTTAACGTGCATTGGCTCCTTCTACATGGTGGTTCTTTGGGACAAAAGAAGTATAGAATTTTACCCTTGGTCTATGAGTTTCGGACCAAAACCACTAGGGTACTGTAGCCACTTGACAGTCACCGTCTGGGACGTGTTAAGCCATAGGGCGATTGGGTCCGAGCCCAGGATTTCAGCAACAATGGGGACCTCGTTTCGTTCTCGACTCAGCCTTAAAATATCATAATTCAAATAATTTCATTGGTCAACTATTATTTTCGGTTGTATTCTCCGAAAAACTGTAAACTACGGACCATATGTCAACTAGCTATATTTGATGTCCGTCGTATATGTCTAAGCGATGTCACACACCATCATTTCTTATTCATTCAAAAGGTGGCATTTATTTGTTTCGTGTTATTGCTTGTAAGGGTATTTGACAACGTGAATGCTGTGTACTGCCTACTTTTGCTTAGTAGCAATGCGCGTCATGACGTCCCTTGCCGCCGGAGGTGTAATAGAACTTACCTTATGAAGAGTCAGATTTGATTTTGTTTTATGCAAGATGATATTTTTCTGAGAATGTGCGTGAGTGATTTTGAATGGAACCTAGAAATGTTGCTTATTTTTTCCAAGATATTTTATGATTCTCACTTTTTTTAAAAGGATTTTGTGAATTCATTCACATTCTACTGTGAATGATTTGAGAACAAATATTTAAGCTTTGTTATTATAATCAACAATTTTCCATGATTTAATCATATAATAAACCTAGAGGAAGAGGTGTAGGAAATTGATTTCTTTGATGCTCCTGCAAATTTAAGATTTAAATGCTCAATGTTTTTTAAAAGAAGACCGCATATAGATATTTTTCAGATTAGCAACTATAAAATAAATATTAAGATAATCTTTTCTCTCTGATATATTCCAAACTTATATGTTAACTATATCACTCAGAATAATTCGAACATTTCAGCTAATGTTAAAGAAGGGGCGAGGTACAAAATCTTCGTGTGGCCGCGGTAACCAAGTGGTCAAGGTATCGGATCATGGCTAGCGTGTCATAAGTTCAAGCCCAGTACCACTAAAGATCCGCCTTGTTAGGAAGCGATGCACGTTAAATACTTCGAGAGCTCAAACGTCTTCCCATTGGTATGGTGTGGTAGTTAGGAGAGAGGGGTGCTAGCTCTAGTGTCGTCCTCGTCACTTGATCATGGTTCAAAATTACGCGGTCTGTCGCCAAAAGCCCTCGTGTAGCTTAACAGTGAGACGTTAATATTCACTCACTCACTCACGAAATCTTGGTCAACTGTGTCGAAATGAGGATTGGTGTCCTACCTGCCACTTAAAAATCCGATTTGCATTCAGTCTCTCAAACCTTAAACTCCTTGGGAGGGTGTGATAAGAAAATTTAAGTGACTATGATTCCGATTCCGGTGTCGTCTTTGTTTCTTGATTGAGAAGTAAAATTACGAAAACTGTGTCGCCAACAGTGGCTGGGTAGCTTAAGAAAAGGCAATAATAAAAAGTCACTCAAAACAAGAGTGGATAATTTGTAAAAGGCAAACTACGTGTTGAGAGCATTTTTAAATGTCTTGTCTTTTTCCCAAAAATGTCCATTAAAAGTATGTCCCTTTCATTATACAGAAGTTACTTGTCTATCACTGTAGCAAAATGGTCACGTTAACATGTTTCATGACTGGTGAGAAATTTAAAATTCGAAATTATTTCAATTTATTTTTTTTTAAAAATATATACTATTTATAGCTCTCCACGAAAGATTTGATACACATAACAGTTATGTTTAAAATCTTAGAACTAAATATGATACAATTACAAATATAGTCAGTATTAAAAAAAAAGAATGAATGAAAGAAAATGTATTTTATCCATCTTCTTTCCACTGTGTGTGGGATGGTATGTGACGGCCACGTGTGTGAGTATGTGTGCGTGTGCATGAGAAAAGTTTTAAAATTAATAAAAGCTTTTTTTTTAAATTATGCTTTCTAGTAGAGGAACAATTTTGCTTTTAGTCTGCATACGGAACATACTCTTTCTGTACTGATTTTTGATCATGCATATCAGCATTGTACATGTTAGACCGTTTATAAAAACTATAGTTAATGTTTTTCGAATTTCCGTGCTGTGATCTCGGATTCGAGTCTCGAACCCGGTTTGAATTCGATCCGTGGACTTTTAGTCATCTGCAGTTGCCAACAACTTAAATGTAAATGAGTACTTGTAAATAAACAGCAGAAGATGACGAAATCGGGTATAAATGTTTGTGTATTAGTGACACGCGTATCCTCGAAATCGGGTTCGAATGATTTTTTTTCTTTAAAGGCTTTTAAACTGAAATATATTTTTAAGTTTGCTACAATAGATAGAGTAAATGTTTTTGATTTTGATCTCGTAATTAGGCCTACCATGTCTATGAATACTCTCGAAAAGAACATCTGGGTTATGGGCCTGACAACGCTGTTTAATAAGGCAGGCTACGCAGTTCTATAAGGCAGTGCTTCTGAAACTTTAATCATTCGCCACCCAATATTAAAACATAATTTTTAACCCCCCCCCCTCTACACAATAACAATGTGTTGAATTCATTAATACTATAATTCGAGGCTAAAACTACACTACGACTTTAAACTCTTAAGTGCCACCGTCGTATGTAAACGTCTCGCTCAACCAAAGCATTAATTTTCTGGACGTATGTCTGCATCTTTCCGAAGTATGATCTTTTCTGTGCACTGATATTTATAAAATTACTCGTAAGGCTTGGGAATGCAATAAAAGGACCTTTACGGTGTTTGTGAAGGATTTACTTATTTCAGAGGGTTTCCTTCTTTATTCTTTTCTTCCTGCCCCCCCCCCAATACATCACATACGCGCACCTACGGGGAAAATGGGGGATTTGTGGAGCGAATTGCATAACTTTAACGCAGCAGTTAAGGCTCCCGTTGACACGCCACCACGAAAACCCGAGCGTAATGTTAATCCTATGGAGTTTCTTATAATTCAATTTACATTTAAGGTATTGCTTTTAATTGTATGAAACAAAATGCATCCTAAAGATCATAAAAAAAATTAATATTTCTCTTAATTTCGAATTTTTTAAAAAAAATTCTAAATATTTTTAAATATTTATTAAAAGTTTGAAAATTTGCAATTAGTGCGTTGAAACGATCATAAAAATATTTTCAATTATCGGATAAAAAAAGTAAAAACGCGCGGAAATCCTTTATTTTTTATGCTCTTTCAAACGCATATACTTTAAAATTTTTAAACTAATTTATATTTGCGAGTAATTAAATAAGTTAGCATTGCATATTTGGAATGAGGGGAAAGTAAACTTGTAACTCCGCCTTCTTGCGGAAGGATACATGAAATTTCCCCTGCGTTCCCTTGGTGAAAGGTGGTAATTTATGACTCTTCCGTGGATTGTGTAACAGATGTTTTTCCTCCCAAAAATTGGTCTTGTTTTCTAAGAATCTATAGAGCATTCAAGATACTATTTACAATTACATCATTCTTAGGAAAGTTTGAGTCTGTGCTTGAAAATAACTACAAATACATTTTGTACAAAAAGCTATCCTCTGTATTTTATTCTACCTTTCTTAAAATTATTTATATATACTAAATAAGTTATATTTTATTGATAATTAAAATGAACGATTAATATTTATTAAATGCATTTGAATCGTCAGGATAAAGTAAATCAGTTTTCGCATTATTTTCTTACATATCTCCAAAATCGAAATTCATGTGTTTTTTTTCCAAGTTTAAGTTATTTGAATATCAGCTGTTTTAAAACTTATTTTGCACAGTTTATTTCAGTTATTAAATAAAATGGATCATCGTCGCAGCTTCAAAAAAAGATTATTTCTTTCGGCTAAACGAAAAAAGAATATAGGACAGAATTTCAGGAATTGGAAAGAAAAGTGTGTATTTCTTTTTTCTAAATTCTTGTTCCGCTGTTCATTTCAAATATTGTGAAAATTTCCACATAATAAATGGATTTATTGATCCTCGCATTTTAAATAGGATTCAAATATTCCGAAGATGAAATACCATTGATCTATATGACGTTGATTTAAAATAAATAAAAGTTTTCCATAATTTTAAGAATATTTTTAGTAACATTAATAGTTTCTTCTTGAAACATATAAATTTCAATTAATTTATTTACTATTGCTACTGATGTTTTTATTCGATTTTTATTTCCTTCACTGAAAATTCAACTTAGAAATAACATTGCAGAAATTTTTTTATAAATTTCGGTCTGGAAAGCAGTATCTACATTTTCATTAATACATGTGTTTCATATATTATTCAAGATAACTCATCAATGCTTTTTTTTTTCAAAATGAATTCTAAGTTAATGCGCTATGAAGAATGCCTGCAAGTACAAATACAGGCAAATAGTTCCACAATTTTAAAGTTCAAGCCCAGCACCACTAAAGACCCACCGTGTAGGGGCGCGATGCACGTTAAATCTGTCGAGAGCTCAAACGTCCTTCCTTTGGTGTGGTGTGGTAGTTAGGAGATGAGGTGCTATCTCAGGTGTCATCCCCGTCACTTGACCATGGTTCAAAATTACGAGGTCCGTTACCAAAAGCTCTCGTGTAGCTGAACAGTGTGACGTTAATATTCACTCACTCACTCCACAATTTGAATGTTTGACATCTGAGGAATTATATAGAGATTTTCCCCAAAAATCCCGGGAAATTCTGATTGGAATGGGGTTGTACGAAAACACTTTCTAGTTCTAGGGGTTCTACGAAAACACTTTCTAGTTCTAGGGGTTCCACAAAAACACTTTCAAGTTCAAAGGGTTCCTTGAGTTGAAAAAGTTTGAAGACTACTGCTCTAGAGCCATATATGTTATTTGCGACAGACTTCGTAATACTAAGCCAAGGGTGGCCAACCCGCGGCCTTGAATAATTTAGCGGCCCTCAAGATTCATTACAAAACACGATTATTTTGTACAATATTTTTGTTTTTAATGTAGTGTTTTGTAGCAAATATACTTCATAACTGTTTCTATTTTATTACGTTTCTTTTGTTTTAATACATTCTTAGAAGTGTGCGGTATTGCAGCGCAGCATCACACTCGATTCCTGTAACTCCATTGCGCTGCCTATTGCTAGAATTAGACATATTTGATCCTTGCATTATTATTATAAATTATCTATGCTTGTATAGATGAAAAATAATGAAATCAATAATAATTCATTCCGTTTTAAATTTTCATTCCAATAAATGTTTGTGATGGGTCTAAATATAATATACAGATATATAATTTTTGTTGGCAGCCCGCAGGATTTTAATGTTTTTCCGAAGTGGCCTGCAAGGTCAATTGAGTTGGCCATCCCTCTTCTAAGCCAAGATCGGATGGCGAGAATGACACTTGAGTTTACAGTTTCTTTGTATTCTTCATGACCTTTTTTGAACTTAGGAATCTCGCGTCTTTAGTCATTATGGTATATAATCCTCCACGGTTTTAAATGCTGATTTAAATTCTGTTTTTTGTTTTTTATAAAATATATTGCTGGTTTCTGTTTGTGATATTAAAAATATAACATTAGTGTGATAAATAAGAAAAATATTTAGTATGATTGGTGAAAAAAGTTAATTGAAATTAAAATCTGGAATACAATAGCTTTAAAACGATTTTGTGATTTGCCGAGACGTGCAAATCCATAGCAGAATGTATGCGAGATTTTCGACAAAAGAAACGTGAAAAAAAAATGAAAAACTGGAGGAGTACAGCCGAAAAGAATTGCACTAAATTCAACTCAACGCAGCAGAGATTTTTTTTTTTGCAACGAACACAAATCATTCAGAAATATCAACGGCCGAACCAATTACTGCTTTACCAAATCTGTTAGTCAGTCAGGTAACTTTACGATTGTCCGCTCATAGCTTTTTTGAATGATGAGCTCTAGCTCGAAATGAACACAAACTGAAATATATCGACAACTAACAGTAGTACTGTTACTGACGTTGTTTTTCAAAGGTTATTAAATACTTTGAAATCTCAAGTATATGTGTCATATTTTAGTCATCATAAGTCTATTGTGTGTGTGTCTTCCCCAAATTGAACAAGAATATTTATTTTTGATAAAAAATTACATGACTCTTTGTGTTAATTAAATAAAATTTTCATTAAAGATAAAATTATTCGATAGAAAATTATTTCCAATCATACCTGATTAATTTTTTTCAGGATTTATGTTACTATTGCGTATTTACCAGGATAACATGTCAGATGTTTAGGCAACATTAAAAAATATCATATTATTTTATTTACTTTCTAATGGTAACGATTATATGACTTTGACACAGTTATTGCAATACAACAACGTAAGCTAAGCCGCGGAAAAAGCTAGTATATATATATATATATATATATATATATATATATATATATATATATATATTATAAATTAAAATTTATATGCAATGCAAAGTGAATTTAATCTCCATGGAAAAAAAACTTAATGAAAAAGAAACATTTTTTCATTCCTTCTCTTTTTTATTGGACTAGAGGAAAAGCGATATTAATCTTAATTTATTATAGGAACAAAAGCAATTGCTGCTTTTAAACTCTTACTTACTGATCGAAAATTCTTCATTAAATATTTTCGAACCTTGTCAAGGGTAATGTATTGTATGTGTCACAGGATGTTGAAGCTTTGAACTTCTGCTTAAATTATTAAAATTTATCTTTCGTTTAAATAAATCCATTTCATTTACTTGGAATGAGTGCACTTCTTTTGAAAAAAACTTGTCCTTTGACATTTGACAGTTTTAATTTGTATAGGATCAAACACAAATATGAATGTATCGAAACTGATTAAACATATTTCAAAATCTAACTCTGTGTACTTTTCTTTTGGAAATTGTGAGGATTGTTTCATTCTTTTATTTGTTTTCTTTTTTCTTCTTTATCAATGTAATATATTTTCCTGGAGATTTTATATAACATTTTATCTTTGAATAAAACGAAATTTTCCTCTTGGAAATTTATTTACTACATTTCTCTAAATTAAATTTCTGCAGATATTAAATGTCTTTCTTAAGGCAATTTCTTTCATGGAAAGTTGTGCTGTGTTCATTTTTAGCGCGTTTTTCACGTAGTGGAACAAAAGCGCTATTAGGACGCAAATTTCGTCTTCGTTCCATATTTTGTCGTACCTTTTTCTCAGCCAATAAGCAACCAATTGACCTCGGGTTTTCGGCATTTGGTCGCATTTGTGCCCCAGATGAGCCGAATCATAACTAAATTTTCCCATAGTTTTCCTGAACTTTCCTACAAATTTTCCTGAATTTCGCTAGTTTATAACAAAATTTTCTGAAATTTTACCTAGTTTTCAACAAAATCGTACCAAATTTTCCATAAAATATTTCAAATTTTCTCGAGTTTCCATGGAATTTTCCGAATTTTCCACAAGATTTTCCTGAATATCTCGGGATTTTACCAAATTTATCCCAAATTTTACTGAGTTTACACAAACTTCTATCGAGTTTACGCAAAATTTTCCCGAGTTTTCCTCAACATTTTAACCGAATTTTCACGAGTTTTTCACAAAAATTTCCTGAGTGTTCCATAAAATTTTACCGAGTTTTCCACAAAATTTTCCCAGAATTTTTTTTCTTTTCAGCTCAATAATAGTATATTTAGAGGAGTGGTACAGTACTACTTTCTGTTAGTAAAAAGTTCATTAGTTGCCTTATTGTAAAATACATGTGAAAAACGCGCTAAAATTATTTGGCCATGCCAATGATTGATATCTTGTTTGACTGCAGCTCTAGCAGAACCATTTTTTCTGAAAAGATTCTGTTCCATGACAATGCTGCTAGGGTGCTTGTACATTTCGGAAACATATTTCAGTGTCATTGAGGTGTATGTTTGGGCGAGAAGTGTAGTCTCTTCTTACCTTTATACATGATCGAATTTAAGCCAAACTGTTTATTTATTTCCTACTAGCCATCACTACAAGAGTTGCATGTTTACTAAAACTAACAAAAACAAAAATTAGATTTTAGGAAATCAAAAACAGGTTTTTACTTGAAAAATCATCATTTATCTCGTGAGTGTCAAAATAAGCCCCGTTGGCTGTTTTAGGTATATCTGTAATTATATTTTCGAATTATTAAAAAAGAAATATTAAAAACTGTCACAATACGCATGGAGACATATCAGACAAAGTAAGAAAATATGAACAGCCGTGCTCACTTGTATGTTGAAGTACTACGTGTGAAATTTTAAAAAAACTGCCAAAAAAGACCCCGACGTGCTTCTAGTATTAATAAACTCTTAGCCAATGCTTTTTCTTAAACCAGTATCAAACTTGTGTCGTATGTCACAACGCATTAACGTGCGCGCGTAATAAAACATATCTGTAAAACTTAATTAGAATTTATTATTATTTTAAAGTAAAAATATTTAGCGAAGGGTCATCAGCATGGGGTTCTTAAGCATCTGCAGATTAATTTAAGTTGAGTGGAAAAGAGATCTCTTAAAGTACCACGACATTGGCCAAATAATGACTGAAACAACAACAAAACTCAAATACTTTTTTTTGCAGCTGTCATGGGCAATTTTTGAAGCTCACATTTACTTCAAAAACCCTCTTTCTTTTCGCCCTCTCCTTTCTTCACGAAGCTACCCATACTCCTAAAAAATTTTTCAGTGTCTTCTTTTTCCTTAGTCATATTTTTACTCACCCCCAGGGGAAGCTGTGTGCAGAGACTTTACTCCGAAACATTTTTCCCCTTTCTGAATATCTCTTTTATTTAAATGATTTTTGCTAACTTTCTTAAGGATATAAAAAAACCTGAAAGAGTTTTGAGGGTTTTTTTTGTTGTAGAGTAATTAGAGAAGAGATATACTCAGCAGAATACCTTGGAATGAAAAATAAGCATATTCATCTTGGTTATTTATTTAAATGGATTTGCTTTCTTTTCTGGAAAAAAATCTTTGAGAAGCGAAGTTAATGCACTAAAATATCAGGTTAAGTCATAAAGGGAAGTCTAATAAAGCCTGTAATGCTCTAATTTTTAAAATGTTATTTTTGCAACTTATGCTCTACATTAAAACACTACTGTAATTATAAATATGACTGAAAAATATATTTTTAAATTTGAAATATATTTTTTGCATAAAATTGATAGTATTAATTACAATGACAGGTTATTTAGCCAAATCTTAACACAATATTTTCACAAAATTTTGAAACACAAAGCATTTATGTACAAAATAATAAGGGTACTACGTAAGCTAAAATTCATAAAATATGTACATAAAAAATTAATTCTTTTGAGATTTTTAAGTTGAGTAAGTTTAGCAAGTTTGAGTTTTTGTTGTGCCACTTTAAAATGCTAAAAAATAATTCTACAATATGTTTACTATTATGAAGTTTTTGATATTATGGAAATTTTCAGTAACTGTAATACCTGAATTCAGAATATTTGTATTCGGGAGTTTTATTGCAGTAGCAGTTGTGGGATGATTTTTGGATACATCATTTTCAGTTGTATTCAATCTCCTCAAAATATTGTTTTTCATTACAACCTGAGAGCGTTTTGGCCATGGAATTTTCTCAACAACAACAACAAACAAATTAATGATAAGACTTCTAAGTTACGTAAAAATACATACATATTTTAAAACAAATTTTGCCTATAAATCAATCTTAAATTAGTGACAATCAGGGAATTCAAAACATAAACCAAAAAAATTAATTTTACTAATGAAAATTGATGTTAATAGCCGATTCCCATGAAAAAAATGGATTGTATTCAAAGTTATTTTTTTAATAATTCAGTTTAGAATCGTAAAAATGATTTAAAATGAAACAAAAACTAAAATCTAGACTCAGAAAAATTCAAATATCTTTTCAGTTTTTCTACTTAAAATTTGGTGGCAAGCTTCCTAAAGATATGGTCCGCAAAAAATGAAAAGAAATCTGGTATTTTTGAAATTTGTAGGATACCGTGCAACCTTAACTGGTGCAAAAATAATAAGTTTTACCCATCGAAAATAAAATCAAATAAACGCTAACTTTTTTTTGAAAAACACAACACAAGGAATTGCCTCTTAATATTTTATGATACAAATTAAAAATCTGAAAATTAAACAATGACTGTTAAAGATTTTAAGATCCTGTGGCTGTAAGTAGATTTTTTTGTGACGTCTGTTAACAGCATTTTTGCATATGTATCTGATTTAGAGAATGCTTGATTTTGAATTTGATTTGCTGCTAAATTCTGCTTTAAACTCGTTATACCTTTTAAATAAAAATAGTTTTTTTTTCTATCCAAGGATTTATGTTTCCATAAATTATCACTTTTTTAAGTGTATGCAAACTTTTCTGACTGAAGTGTATATTTGTAGTAAACGTTAATCGCACTGGATAACGATCTTAAAACATGAATAAAATGAGAAATTAATTATGAATTCATCAGGAATTCTAACACTTCGTCAAATAATTACCAACATGCTTTCTCCAAAATTAAAAAAGATGCTGGTATGACATAAATTATATAAAAAGGTGGAAAATGTTGCATGAATAAGTTTTTTTTTCTCTGTAAAAATCTATATGATATAACAGAAGTGCGACCCGGAGAATTAAGTCGTCGCTTTAAATGATGTAGATACTCTTTAACAAACTTTAATGTGCCTTTTTTTAGTTTTATTTTAGTAGATATAAGAATTTTCTAATCTCTATGGCTTTTTTCTGTTCTAAAGAGAGTCTTAAAATTATTTGTGTTTATTCCCAAACATATGATCTTATTAGTCCCTCCCCTCAGTCTTCTGGTTGTAAGTGTGTGTGCGTGTTTGGGCAATATCATTTTAAATAGTTATTTTGATTCCTGTGATGTGCCCGTGTGATGTCCACCGAAAATAAAAAGGGTTTTTAACCAACTGGATAAGAGTATATTTATACAAATGCTCCAATATTCATTAACCCATGCCCTATGTTACAATATAAATAAAATATAATTCTGTTTTTTCTGTAATACAGAAATATGTACTCAAAGTAATACTTACTATATTCTTGCTATTAGTATCTACACCTAATACTTCGAAAGAACACTTGAAAGATATCCACGTCACATCATTCTGTGTTAAGGCATCAATTTGTTTTTAAACAGCATGATTTATAAATCCACTTGATGGTTGTTTATTAACATCGTACTTTAAAGCAACACGATAACTGTTGGAAATGGACCTCGTAATTTTGTACCACGAGTAAACGACGTGGATGACACTTGAGCCTTTGCACCTTACTTCTCAAACTTCACATCACGTCGATGAGAGACTTTGAGCCTTAACAGATTTAGCATCATTCAATCTCTACATGGCAATTACGGAAATTTGAAAAGTGTGTGGTTGCCATATGATTTACTATAACCATACTAACTACCATATGATTTTAATTATAAGCCATACAAAGTATCGAGGTTAGTATTGAATTTTGTACATAATTTTGTATATGACAGCCCATGGGAGTCACAAATAATTGTTAATGCTTATCTTAACTTAGTATTGATAAATTAATTATCAAATATACATTGTGAAGTACCGATACATTTATAAGTATATTATATTAATATAATTGTTTATCTAATTTTTATTATGTCAGAATTTATTTTGTTTTGTTTCCTTTAAACAGATTTGTAATTTTTTTAACTTTTTTATTTTCATCTTATCGATATGCTTGCGCACCTCCTCGTAGGGTTATCACGCCCCCTAGGGGGGCAAAACCCTACAGTTTGATAAACGTTGGTTTAAGTGAATAAAGAAGTTGTCATTTTTACAAACATTATAGATGATTTTTATTGGAAAAATTTAGCAGGCTATTGATTTAATGTTTTTTTTTCCTTAAAAAAGGATTAAATAAAAACACAGCTTCATTCATCTAATTTGGAAAATCTAATGAAACTGGCACTTAGAAGAATGGTATTCAAAGTTAATATATGCGGAAAAAATATGTAAAATTTGAATTTAAAATAAGTTGTTTCGTATATATGTATATATTTCTTTTATGTAAAAATAATATTTATTATTTAATGATAACCATTTTATTGAAAGGACTTATTTTACACGTACAAACAAACAATTGTGAGAAAATGCTTATATTAACTAAAAACTTTTATTTGTTAAGAGATAGACTAATTATTCAGCTCAGACAAACATAACTATTTTCTTGTTTCCATGCTAAGAACCCGAGGATTAAGCTGAGTTTAATTGCCTTTCGTTTTACTCCTTCTTTAGGTCTTTCACTAAGAAAAGAAAGACCGGGATTTGGATGAAGGACGTCTGCGACTCAGAAAGAATTTCTTTCGGGAATTCGCTCTGATCGTTCTATTTTTTTCTTCCTTTCTCCTTAAGAGGACCTCATTAATCTTTTTTTTTCTGTCTTTGACCACCCCTTTCGGCTAGTCTTCGCATCACTGAAGGTAACATGGACCACCTTATTTCAGTAACATATCATCTACGTTGTTTCTGACTGTCATTTATATTGCTTATAAGAGCGTTACATAATGAACGATTCTGACAAAAAACCTTTGACAAATAGGAAAAATTAATAGACGAGGTGTGATGCATTTACATACGGGAAGCAATTACTTCTCTCTCTCTCTAAAATCCAATTTCCATTATTTTTGGAAAAATTTCAATGTATACTATTTTTTTTCTTTAATCGCAATTAATTTAATTTATTAATTTTTAATTTGTGAAGAATTGAAGTTTTATTCAAAATGTTTTTGAGTGCAAAATGATAAAGTGTGTGCGATCACTTAAATAAATGTAAAATTTATGTTATACACACTTATTCTAATACTAATATTTACTTACTATAAAATTAAGTTTTTGAATATTTTTTTCCAGAAACCAACATATTATTAGGGAAAATTCGTACGTTTTCTTTAAAATATTTAATTATAAATACATAATTTATAATTTATGTTTTTAAAGCTAAAATATTGTACACATTTATCTCAGTTACACCGCTCCAAAGTAAAATTTTGACAGAATACGAATAAATTTTGTCATAGGAAATACAATATTCAGTATACAATAGGCTTAATAGTTCTCTCTCTGCCATTAACTTGCTTACATTTCTTACTATATATTTGTAATAGAATTTTAATCATATCATTGATATGAATTGAACTAAAAAGATCTTCAAAACAAATAATTTTAGTAAAACATTTTTTTTTCTTTTTTCATACCATAAATTACTTCTTTGCTGTTTTTTAATTTTCTTGCAGTGGTGTAATATGTTCTTATATATAATGCAGTCAGCGTGTTATAATAAAGACTTTTTAATACTTATTTATCTATGTAATAAAATAAAACCAATAATGAAGACTTTTTAATACTTATTTATGTATCTAATAAAAATAAAACCATTTGCAACTGTTAAAACTGTAATAAATAAGAAAATTATTTAAAAAAATAATATAATATGTTTTTAAAAAAATCACACATATAGGAAAAATATCATTTTATCTATTGAAAAGAAAACTTATATCAAATGCCATTTCTTACAATTAACAACATGTAAATTAATGGATATTTTAAAATTAGAGAAAAAAATTAGAGTATTTTAAAATGTACACTTTATAGCTAATAAATTGTTTTAGAAATTATTTAAGCATTTTTTTCGTTTTTGAAGGAAAAAGCAAATCAATATTAAGATATAAAATTTTTATTTGAATTAATAAAATTTATTTTTTATTTTTCGTTTCATAATTTGAAAAGAATAATAAGCTAAATAATTGTTATTCATTTCAAGAAAAACAAAATCTAAAGTAATGACAGTTAATCCTACAAAAAACCATTTATCTTTTTCGTGAAAATAGGTTTCTAAAATTTTTTTGGGGCCATTTTATATATATATATATATATATATATATATATATATATATATATATAGTTGTTACTTTATCTTTTAAAAAATTAACAGAAATATTGTACCAATGATAGAAGTAGTATTTCTGTTGGAACTCTTACAAATGTTTACAGATTTTTCATTATCACATATTAAATCATAATTAAAAGGTAAAAAAATAATAAATATATAGTAATAATAATTATAACTATGTATGTATATGAAATAATTGAGTATCACAATTTGGCGAGTGTTAAGGATTCCTTATTTAGATCATTATTTATGATGGCTGATGTTTTCTTTGGAAAGGGTTTACGAGGCAGTCCTGTGATTACTCAAATTTGTTTTATTCCACTTGAAACACATAAGCATGTTAAACATAAAGCAGGAATGGACGACATAATACATAAAAAAGAAAACGAATGCACAATGAGCTGCAGCCGGTTACATGTTGAAGGAGGACAAACAACAGAAGAGAAAGAGGGCGGTTTCCAAAAATCTCAGTATTTATAGGCAGCTCAAATCACATGAAATGAATGGGTGTATAGGTGTAGTTCAAAATACTCTCGTTAGGTGGCTGGCTAACTTATTACTAAAATGTGGGTCCTGAAGGGATGGACCATAGGTAGTTAAACGATATTTAAAAAATAAATTAATGTTGATTATTACATTTCCCTCCTCCGCAAGACGTGTGTGTGCCCCAGGGCCCTTGTTCCACACCCGTATCATACAGAGATATTAAGTACAAAATTAAAATTTTAAATGAACATTATTTTTAAAAAATTCCCTTCACTTTGTCGTGACATATAACCTCCCCTAAGATTATCATCTCCCCGTCTACCGTTAACTGTTTCTGGAAGTGTAGTCGGATTAGAGAATTCAAGAGACATAACTACAAATCACCATATTTACTGATACCTATTAATCAAGGAAGGTTACAAACACACGATTCAAATTTAAGAACAATAAAACACAGTGGAGTATGAGAAGGAGTTACTACTAGCGGAACTACGGAATCGGGATTGAATACACGAAAGATCAGCACATACAATTACAGCTAACACACGTACACGTATTCACAAATTTCTAAATCACTAACCTTATTCTTGTAACTTCAGCAGGTTCGTCGTGGTGAAGAATCTATTCCTGGCTGGATCGGATAATGGCTAAGGATCCACATTCGACTTTCCAATTTCAATCTTCAGCTCTTCGGCTTAGCTCGTCGCGTCACTACTAACTAATACTGTTAACAACTGCGTGTTGATTTACCGATGCTTCAATTCATTTTACTTCAAAAATCTAACTCTTCACTTTACTACTCTCTATTTCACCCCGTTAACTCGCGAAACCCGAACTTATATAATATTTCTCATTTGCATAAATCACGCTTTGGCTCCCGGTGGAGATTGCTTGAAATAAATAAAATTTTAAAGAAATATTGAGGAGGTTAGTGAAAACCATACAGATCCGTCACAACTTAATCATTAGCATAAAAATATTCGAAAATTTGCCAAAATATAAATTTGAAGTGTGTAAAAATATTGAAACAACCCACCACCACCTCATTATTATTGACTATGAATTCAAAATTATAAATTTCTAAAATACAGAAAATAATTTCTTCAAAGTTGATCTAAAATTGTATACAAGAGCACTGAGAGTGAAAACAGCTGGAAGAAAATTAAGAAGTTGACCCACTCCTTGCACAATCATTAAGACAACTTTTACTTATTATCGAGTATATACTGCACAATAACTCCAAAAAAATTTCCTAAGACTGGAAATTGCAAGTCAACCAACGATTAAAAATTGCAGGAGCATTTCGAAAAACAAAAAGGGGAACTTGAAATTTATATAAACCTTCAGTTGTGATAAAAGCTAATTTTTTTTAATCTCTATCGAGGAGAGGAATGTGCCAATAACCACTTGCAAGGTCAAGAGTAGAAAAAAATTTAGCATTATGTAATTTATCTAGCAGGGAGTCTATTCGAGGTAAAGGTTCTGCATCTGTTTTACAAATTGCATTCAGTTTTCTATAGTCAATACATAGTCTTGTTTTTCATCTCTTTTATACGCCAAAGTAATAGGGGAAGAATAACAAGTATTTGATTATTTAATTAAACCTGCAGCTAGTAAATTTTAATTTTTAATTTGTTTATTAACCTCAGCTTCTGAAGTAGCCGATGTTCTGTTGCTCTCTGAGAAATTGAGAGGTCTGATGTCAAATTAATTCTAGAGGGTTCCATTCTTATTTTACCTACATCATATTTATTTTTAGAGAAAAAAATGTGAGTATATATTCTCAAGAAGATGCACCAGGTTAGGAGATAGTTCTTTAACAATCAGAGGTGAAAAAATTTCCTCTGAGGTATTTACTAACTCTTCCTGATTAAGTTTAGGTTTGTTTACATTTTTCTGTATGTGGAAAGAAATTTGTTTGTTGATTTTGCTAGAATTATTTACAATAATTTGTCCATTTTGTAACTATTGGTTATGTTCACAATCAATCATAAATTTGTATTGGCTACACTCTGGCAGCCCTAGGATAATATAAGGTAGATTACTATTAATAACATTTACATTTCGTTCTATTTGTCCAATTCTTAAAAAGTTTTGCATTGTTGGTTTAATTGAAAATTGTCATGAGCTTTGTTAATATGTATAGGCCTAGTTCTTTGTTTTGTTAATTTAAGTTTATTTACAATATCTGCAGAAATTATTGATGAAGTAGATCCAGTGTCAATAACAATATTTACATTATTTTTACATTTAAAAGGTATATTTTCCATGTTAGCTAGGCTTGACAATGATGAGATGTGTCCGGATACTTGTAATTGCCAATATGCTGAGCCAGAGGCCTCAGTAGAAGGGTGTTGTCTCTGGTTTGGGATTTGTTGAGTACTAACAGGGTTCCCCGAGCACTGAGAAGCAGTGTTAGTAACCAAAGATGAGTCACAAGTAAATGGGGTATGTCTTAATTGGGTTTGATTAAAAGGATATTGTTTCTTTCAATGATAAGCATTGAAAATGCCTTGTCGAGTACGAAGACTACACGTTGTTGTTGGCATTCCATGTTGAAAATGTGTGTGGTGGCTGGGCCTAAATCCTCTATTGACAAAACTGTGAAATTATTATCCTCTTGAAGAATTAAAATTAAGTCATGAATGATAATCATATTAACAATCACTAAAAAAACACATACACACACCTGACGAACCAAAACCATTGTCATTTTACCCCTCTTAGGTGGACCCCCTTTCTTTCTACTCTTAAGACTTTTTTTTCTTTTTTAAAAAAAAATGTTGTTGTGAAACATCACAATGAGAAATGTGTGATTACAGATCTTATAAATGTGCGAAACATGGGGTCCCCATCCATCAAACAAACCTAGATATTTCTTTGATGTTTGTGATTGATGATATTTTATGCTACAATTATATTTTTGAATCTTATTTTCTATTTTCATTCCATTTCAAGTGTTTATTGTTTTTATTTTTGATATTGTGTATTTTAATGATGCAGCGTTTATTGTAGAGTAAACATTATGACTTCAGCTACTCAAGAGATTGGGAACATTTTTTAACTTCCATACATTTTGAACTTTACTACATTTTTGAATTTTAATACATTCTGAATGTTATTTTTGGGTACACATATTTTACAGTTATATTTGTGTACATTTGTTTTCATATTATTTAATTTCTGTGTTGGAGTTTTTATGTCTACTGCTTGGAGTGAAGAAAAAAAAACTTTTAATAATAATATTTAATTCAAAGTTTTAAGTTTAATATCTCTGTAAGACACTTGTGTGTGTCAAGGGCCCTGGTGCATGCACGCGTCTTACGGAGGGGAAGGGGGGGGAATGTAATGACTTCTTTAGCACTCTTTAAGGGGTATCAGAAAGCTCTATACTGCTAATGTTAAAAAGGGCTTTTTCAATGTACCTTTTCTTAAAACCTGTGTGAAATACAATCCACAATTTTTTTTTGCAAGTTAAGCATACATCTAATATTATACTGAAATGAGCTTTTTTTGAAATTTCCATTAGTTTTTCTTTAATTTTTTTTATTTGATATATAGTGAGAAAACAATGTTTTTCGACAGAAAAAAGTTATAAAAAAATGTATACAAAATTTTGCTAAAAGCTCATTTCAGTATATACTAATGTAACACACGGTATATTTCCAAGACCGAAATGTAGGTGCCGCCATTACAATATGGGCTTGGACCGGAAGTGTGACTGTACGAAACACTGTAGTACGGTCAGAGAGAGTTTGGATCGGAACAAGCGTGCGTTCCCTATTTCGTTGTCCAATCCTGGACTTCGTAAACTTTACTTATTTTTACTTATTTTCTTTAAATGTTTGTCTTGTAATTGTCTAAGTGTCTGCTGTTTGTAACTGTGCTATCTAATGTCATTAAATATATTAATTTACCCCGAGATTCTATTAATTACTCTTGGTTACCCCAAGTAATGACGTAAGCAGCAGTGGCAATTGGCGCCCAAACGTCGGCCCGACCCCAGCTCTCTCTCGCTTTTTTCCCTCACAGCCTTAGGGGTGGAAGTGTTTGTCATCCCGACAATAAGAGGATTCGCACCCTGCGAATGAATATTTTCACCCAGAAAACCTGTTAACAGATAAGTGTTGTTTATTCTAAATAATCATGCTCTGTTATTGTGTGTGTGTATAAGATTATTATTATTATTCGTAGTACATATTGTGTGTTACAGGAAAACAACATAATTGAATTTAAAGTTGATATTCATTTGTCAGTTTTCCTTATATTTTGAAAACGAAATTTTCATTCTATCGGTTGATCTGATTAAAGCCAATTGAAGGTTAATTATTTATGAGTGCTTATTTTCTTCCTAATTAAGAATTTTATGCTAATAACACTTATATGGTTTTGTTATCAAGAAATTATTGCAATTCTTATAATAATTTTTTTTTCTGTTCTTTTTATGCCTAACATAAAAATAATTCTTTTGAAAGTATATAATTGATTACGAAGTATTACTATATATATAACATTTGAAACCTTGTATGTTATTGATAAAGTATTTACATTTCTGTTTTTATTTAAAATTTTTGGAAAATATTTTCAAGTACTTCTACTAAGTGTAAACAAGTTTGTACTATTTATAACTTCAGAGTGAAATGAATTAAATTATGAATGGTATTTCTATTTAAACGTATTTGAACTGTTTTTTATTAATCCATTTCATGTTAACTGCTGATACTTCTTTTGATTAATAATAAATATTATATAAATATTATTATTTTGGTTTTGATGTACTAAAGTAGAAGATAGTTAATATTGAAGAATTTGTTTTATTTTAATCTCATTAATATTGATTTGTAAATTAATTATCACATTTGAAATTAGAGAATTTTATTGTCATTCATCAAGTGTGCATTATAGTATAGAGTATTTTTTTTATATGCAAAGAAATTTTCAGATACATCAGTATTGTTTAACTGTAATATTTCCAGATCTCAGAATTAATAGTTTTGAATGGACTTTAATTCATTAACTTTAATTGAACATTAATTAACTAACTTTGAAATAGACTAAAAATTATTACAATTTTGTTTGAAATCATTTATGGAATAAAACTTCTTTTTGTTTTGTTCTTTGTTATTTTCAATAAAATATTATAAATTTTGACATAAATTGTGCGTTACTTGCAAAATGATGTCTTTATTTTTTTCTTGGACAGTTACATACTATTAAGTAAAAAAGAAAATATATATATATATCCATTTTTTTTCTCCTGTGAACTATGACTTACTTATAAAAATGTGATGATACTTCCTGGATCCTTATAACCTGTAGTTTATGAGACTGTGTTTTTAGTGTAAAGTAATATCTTGTAATTTTTTTCTCTTCTTTAAAACAGAATATTGTTTTGTTAAGTAGGAATTTTTATTTATGAGTATATGAATCTTTTTTTTTACTTGAGGTTTTGTTATTTCCAAAGTGTTTTCTGATCATTTTTATGATATATGTATTTTTTTTTTGGCTGAAACTTTTAAAAACTTTTTTTACTTTGATTATGTATTAAAAATGATAAAAACGAAAATATTTTTATTTTTCCTTTTTGTGATTCATGAAATTTTTTGAATTGCATATTGTAAGAACGTAAGATATTATTTTTTGTGTTATAATACTGTACTATTATTCTGTTTGTAATATTTTGTCAAATTTAATTTTGGTCTGTTTATATATAAAATTTAAAAATCGAAGCTTAAATTTGTAATTAATTCAATGCGGAAAAATTTGAATCATGTTTCCAACCAGGGGGAGGGCCCCCATCCAATAGAAACGACTCCCATTGAAAAAGTATAGATCACCCTGGTCATGAAAGAAGTGCCGCCCGAGTAATCAAAGACTCCTGTTATAGAAAAGTGTATAGACCACCCTGGTCTCAGAAGAAGTGCCGCTCCGGCAATCAAAAATTTCCTATCATAGGAAAGGTATATAGACCACCCTGGTCTCGTATGAAGTGCCACCCGGTACTAAAAAAATCCTGTTATAGGAAAAGTTTATAGACCACCCTGGTCTCGGAAGAAGTGTCACCCTGGCAATCAAAGATTCCTGTCATAGGAGAAGTGTATGGACCACCCTGGTCTTAGAAGAAGCTCCTCTAAGGAAAAGAGGACGCCCCAAAAAAAAAGGAGTACCTCCTGTTTCCGAGCTGAGACGTCAACGGAACCAGAAGGGGAGTCTGTAACACACGGTAAAGTTCCAAGACCGAAATGTAGGTGCCGCCATTACAATATGGGCTTGGACCGGAAGTGTGACTGTACGAAATACTGTAGTACGGTCAGAGAGAGTTTGAATCGGAACAAGCGTGCGTTCCCTATTTCATTGTCCAATCCTGGACTTCGTAAACTTTACTTATTTTTACTTATTTTCTTTAAATGTTTGTCTTGTAATTGCCTAAGTGTCTGTCCTTTGTAACTGTGTTATTTTATGTCATTAAATATAATAATTTACCCCGAGATCCTATTAATTACTTTTGGCTTACCCCAAGTAATGACGTAAGCGGCAGTTACACTAGAATATATAAAGAATGTGTCATGTAAGTTTTGCTGACATCAGATATATGCTTTCTGAGAAAAGTTACATCGAACCTTCAAAAAGAAACATTTTGAGAAAAACACATTTTTATGAAGAAAGTTACCTTATCAAAACATTCCAGCTCCATATTCCGAATTTTCAGCATTTTTTAAATTTTCATCTTCTTGTTTCATTCTTTTAAATCTTTTTACAGTGGTGGTTAAAAGTCCTGAACACACTTATTTTTTAGCGTAATTTTTGTGTTTAACTTCATTTTTCGTTGGGAAATTATCGCACTATCTTAAATATTGTTATTGATTTTAATGTATTTTTTTATCCTGATTTCAAATCTACTACTAGTTTCTTAATGACTAAAATATTTTTTGTAGTTAAGCTGCCTGAACAAAATAATGTGAAATATGTGCAGAATAAAACAATACAGAATAACATAATATGCAAAGAAAAATAACACGAAAATTGACAAATACGGTATATTTAATAAGCATTTTGAAAATTACATTGTTGTCACATGTTAGAAAATCAATATTTTATGGGCCAGCCGTTTGCTTTAATTACGGCTCTACATCTTTTTGGCATGGAATGCACCAATTTCAAAAGAAGATCTTTCGTGACAATATGGTTGAAGGAAAATATTAAAGCTTCAATTAATTCACGTTTGTTTGAAGGTTTTTTCTTTGAAATTTCATAACCAATTTTAAACCATAAGTTATCTATCGGATTAAGGTCGGGAGACTGTCCTGGCCAGTTCATTCTATTCACAGTATGGTCTTTCAACCATTTCTGGACTACCTCTGCACGATGACAAGGGGCGTTATCGTCCTGAAAAATCCATATCTGATTCCCAAAAAGATCTCTCGCAGTTGGTAGCAATTTATTTTGTAGTATTTCAATGTAATCCATGGCTTTCACTGTTCCGCTAACGATGTGAAGTCTTCCAACACCATGAGAAGACATGCAACCCCATACCATCACTTTTGTCGGGTACTTTGGTTGCCAGAAATACAAAACTGACTCTCGTCACTAAATATTACCTTTTCCCAGTCTTTAATAGTCCATAATGAATGTTCCCTTGCCCACGTCAATCGCCTCTTGCGTTGAAATTCACTCAGTAATGGTTTTGGGTGCGCTTTACAGCCTCGTAACCCAATTTGCAGTAGTCTTCCTCTAACAGTTCTTGGGCACACACTCACATTTGATGTCAAAGTCCATTGCTTCAAAATTTGCGAGGAATTAAGCTTTCTCTTTGAAAGTGAAATTCTGTGCAATAACCTGTCTTCACGTAAAGATGTTTTTCTTGGTCGTCCTGATCGCCCCCTGTTCGTATTAAAATCTATTTCAGAAAATCTTTTCAAAGTTCTCACAACAGTAGAAAGGCCACATGGTACTTTAGCAGCAATTTGGTGCATAGAATAACCTTCTTCCTTCAAATGTATTATTTTGTACCTTTTATTCTCAGGCAGATATGAAAATTAAGCCATAATTCCAATATTTTCCAGAAACGCACTTCAAATTGCTTTCAATACACTATTTTCCACAAGCACACACAACTGCATTCAATACAATAAACCACGTTTCACCTTTTTCTTTCAACCCTTTATCGCTACTGCTCTCTGATTGGTTGAAATAACGGAGCATTCCATTGGTGGAAAACACCCTCACTCATTCTTACAGTGACCTTGTGCTTTCTTGTCAAGGGTTTTTCAACATATCAATGAAACTATTTACTTTAGATGAAATCTACAAACAGATTTGAAATCAGCATGAAAAAATACATTAAAATCAATAACAATATTTAAGATAGTGCGATAATTTCACAACGAAAAATGAAGTCAAACACAAACATTACGCTAAAAAATTAGTGTGTTCAGGACTTTTTGCCACCACTGTACTTTTCTAGTCTCCTTAGTTTTCTGTAAATTGGCATATCTTACCCTTGTACTGCTCTCTTTGTCGAGATGTTCCATGCAGCATGTCGCATAATATTCTCGCTCTACGTTAAGTTTTTTTAAAAATATCCAGCTTTTTTGCATTCCCTTTATTAAAAGATGCAATAGCATCATATGTATCAAAGGAAAGTGTTTCTATGCGCACAAATGTCTTTTTGGGGACACGAGACCAAATAACATTATTAATGCTTTCATTTGGATACTGCGTGTTTCCATGCAAGCACTTTTTCAATAATTCTGGATCCGAAAGGTCCCTAAAAATAGGCCTAATGGCTTCAACAACAGCAACTGGAAGTTTATGTTTGTGGAGATAAAGTTTATTTTCCAATTGAGCCTTCTTACACTGACACCATGTGTCAAGACCTGATGGACAAAATCCATGCTGTGGATTTTTATCCGTCGATATTTTGTGAAGAAATATAGCCATAACATAACTTGTTTCATACACTTTAACATTTGATAAATTTCTTCGAATGGCAAGACCATAATATGTTTGCAATTGATCAATAGTTTCTTCTGTTAATCTATTTTTGCCACATAATGCTTTGCCATCTGATAATTTTTACCCCCTCATTTTTGCTTTGAAACGTCGGAGGCGAGATCCCATCCGTTTCATAACATGCCCTAAAGAAATTTTAAAAAATGACGTCAAACTTCAAGCTGACACAAGAGGAAGTGCAATGTTTACCTTTTTTCTGTCCATTTATATTGGTGACTCGCGTTTAGACGATTCTTTAAAAACAAAATTTTAGCACTTCTAATTAAGCTAGAGATAAAAATGAGGTATTTTTGGAAAGATAATGAGATGAATTTAAAAATGCAATAACCTGAAATTCACCTTTTAAAAAAATTTTACCTTTCCAACTCCCCTTAACTCTACTCGTTAAATTATTTTCTAATTCTTTGGTACGAGACTTATAATTTTAATCGTAATCTAATTGCTCGCGCGCATTTCCAACCAATCGCGACTCTTGTTAGAAAAGAGTCGTACGACCTTCACCACCAGTATAAAGGCCAGAGCGCTAAGTGCTCTCGCTCTTTTTTAGTCTTTGTGTTCTTCGTGTTAAGTGTGCTACCGCTTGCTTCCGTCTCTCCGCCTTTGTGTTTTTTAAATGTTGTTTTTGCGTGAACTGTTGCAATGTTCTGGTCAAGAAATAATAAAAGTTTACAAACATCAAACAAAGTTTCTGTACTGTGCCATGACTACAACATAATAAAGCATTTAATAAGGAAGAAAATTCCTAGTAACCCAGGGCATCATATATATATATATATATATATGTGTGTGTGTGTGTGTGTGTGTGTGTAATTTTAAATTTCCAATTTCATAAAGACCCAGTCAAGTTTAGAACAGTTACAAATGGTTTTAATACATATTTCAGCATATAAGGCAAAATTCTCCATGAAATATTACAAAATACAGTAAATAATCTTAAATCAAATGCCATACTTAAAAATCGTAACGAACTCATTGAACAAATTAAGGATAAAAAGATTTCTTCAGTATGTAGTTTACATTTTGAAGATCTTTTTAACTCTATTAATATTGATGATATAATTAAAGTACTTGTAAAATGACATAAAGATAATTTATTTAAAAAGGCCAATTACGATAGATTTGGTTCTCTACTTAGGTTTGCTCTAAGAGAGAACTTATGTATATCACAATGGTAAATATTATCAACAGATTTAAGGTTTGCCACAAAGTGGCCCCCTGCTAGCAACTGTCTTGCCAATTTATATTTAAATTACTTTGAAAGTAGTTTCATTGACAACTTAGGATATTATATTTTTCACTGTATAGATGATAGAATCATTTTGGCAAGTAAGAAAATTATACACCTAACACTAATTTTTATCCATAATATTTTAAACTAACACAGACATATAGTAAAAACAATGAAGCAAATGTTCTGGGTATAGATATTAAATTAAAAGATAATGAAATAGTTACAAAAATAATGACAAACGAGAAGATATTAAATTCAATATTATAACAGTACCACATTGGGAGAGTAATGAACATGTTTCTATATGAAGAAATATTGTTATTGTACTATATGAAACCCAATAGATTTCTAGTTTCAAATAAATCAGAAAAAATTTTAAAACTACAAACATTTTACAAAATACAGCTTAATTCAAAAATACCCAATTAATTTTAATAATAATTATATGAATAAAGAAATTCTAAATAGTAAGGATTAAATTTCATAGTTTATTAATAGATTATTATAATAAATTTATTTATCTCCTAGATAGTTATAGTTACCACCAAGTTCTATTTTTAGATGAAATTATATATACTTGCTCTATTATTTTTTTAAAATTTAGTTTAATTTATTTTTTAAATCATATATTATATCTTAGTGTTCATCTACAATTATCTCTCAGATAATTGTAGTATGTTTACAATTCTTAATTTATTATTTCTATTATTTTCATACTTTTGCTAAGTGCTCCTATTCATCCATTACTCTGCTTTGAATTTGCATTTAAGTCCAGAATCTGGCAATAACTTGTTTATTGTACTCAGATTTAGCACGGGCTCTGCATTTTTCAATGCAATTTTTAGTTAAGTTACCTTTTTCTCATAATAGATATAGACTTTCTATTCATTAATTTCAATACACTTTTGTTCAGTATTATTAACAGAAAGGGGGAAGGTTGGCTGGCCACAAAACATGTTCAACCTAACTTTTATATAAATTATTTTATATATAAGCTGTCCTAAGTTAGCAATGTTTATTATATTGTAGTATCCATTCTTTTATATTTTTTAATTAACTCTATTATTTTAATTTTTCAAATATCCTTTTAAAATCTATTGTCTGTTTATCTTGCAATATCAATTATTTTCAGTTTTGATCACGTTTATTCATCTCTCTCTTGTAGAGAAATGTTTTGACTATATATATATATATATATATATATTACTCATATGTATGATAATATAAATTTAAAAATAATTTGTAAAGAAAGAATATGGTTAGTATTACGACATACATAATTAAATGTTGAAAAATAAGAAAATTACTTGAATATACTTAGGTTTGTATATTCAAATAATGTAAAGCTTTATTCTACGAAAAGTGAAACTATTATTTAGTTCAGTAATTTAGCTTAAAAAATGTAAATTTATACTTTCTTTTCTTTCTAAATATTAACTAATTTAGAGTAACGTGAGAGAAAATATATTTTATCAGGAAAAGGGATTTTGCTATGTACTTTTTCACAACCCGTGAAAAATGTTTTGCCTATTTGCTTCTTTATCTCCTTCAAACAGCTCGTGATTCACATAAGATATGCATTCTACAACGTAAAAAAACCACTGTAGTTGTTATAGGAAATGTCCCAATAAATCTGAAAGCATACTTTATATTTTGTTGGAAAAATAAAACGATGGATCCAATACCAAGAAAACAAAAACATCTTCTTTAAAGTGATAATGAAAAAAGGAACCTTGTGAATTTATATCCAGAATGAAAATCTGCATCTTCTTTCTATCCATGGCTATTCAGATTATGCAGGTAGGTACTTAAGACTCGTAAGGTCTATTACTGTGGCAGTTTCCTCCGCGTAATGCACTCCTTGTTTTATTTATTTGCGTCCGTTTTGCTTCACATGCTGTATCGAGAAATCTAAGGGTAAGAAAAAACCGTCGCGTCATTAGGAAAGAACCATTTAGAGCAAAATGGCTCAATTTGTCAAAGAGATTTGCGCTGAAACACACTTATACTCCAGTTTTGGGCCTGTTTACTTTTTCAAAAAGAGTATCGTAAATAAATCGTTTCAATTTCAGAAGAAATCAGCCTTTAAATCAATGAAGTATTAAAAAGAAGACACACTTAATGTATCCGACTATTTGTGACAACTTTTTTTTATAAAAAATGGAGATATTGGGATTTTTGTGGTTTTTAGATTTGTTTAGTTCATTTTTAGAATAATATGCTAAAATTAAGAACATAAAAAAAAAAAAATTTCTTCTCAAATGGGTAAAAATTGACAAAAAATAGCATAAATGGGGCCCATTCTGAACCAAAAGTTTATAAACAATATTTCAATTTTTTAATTATGATGTGTTGCTATGTTATTCAGTTTTCAAATGACCTTCACGATAAGAGATATTTTAATTTTTACAAAAACTAGAACACTTTATCTTAGTTATTATATGAAATTGCTTAAAAAAGCAATGATTATATTCACAAAAGGGACTGTAAATTTTGTTATAAAACAGTGATTGATAAATATGAAAGTTAAAATAATTTTACTATTATTCAGAACATACCCAAAAAATTTCGGTGAATTATTTTCAAAACTTTTTTAGCAATCGCTGTCCGTTTGAGCCTTTAAAAAAAGCATATTTCGAGTAAAACACGTTTTAAAGGATGACATCTTGCTTAAAGTAATGGCATCTGCTTTTACTAAAACGCTTGTAACTAACACTTACTAAAACACTCGTACTTTATGTTCTATTGAACGAAAAATAATAAACTTGGTATTTTTATAAAACTAATAAGGTGACCTATAAAATAAAATCATAAAAAAAATTGGTGTACATTTTTTGATCAAAGTACTAACTATTTTTATAAGCATAGTTGAATTTACAATCTATACATTCTTTAAAGAATTTAATAAGCTTTGATAAAAGTAAAGTATCTTACGAATATAAATCATGTTATCATAAAAATCATAGAAACTTTGTTAAGCAGTTCGACATACGTGTAAATCATGCTTCATCTGTATCCGTCAAAAATTGTAGAAGTAGCATTTCAAAATTACTTCGTGAATTTTTAAATGTTCGTTTCAAAATTAAATGTTTAGCTTTTTGTGGTATTTTGAACGTAAAAACTTGTTCATAATATATATTATACATGGTAGGCAACAAAATCAATTCGTGATAGGCATTTAATCAAAGATTATATATATAAAAATGGGTGTTTGCATATGTGAAATCGCTTCACTCCAACACCGTTCAACTGCTCACTATGAAATTGGCACGTATATGATTTTTTGTGGAGAAGAGTTTTGTGCTTTCCTCTTTGTTGAAGCTTCCCTCTAGGTTGCTCTACAGCATATCAACTTTTGTACCTTCCATTCAACGTCAATTTGCCAACATAATCACCAAAAATGATGCCAACTTGGCTCTATCGCCAACATTTCGCTATGTTTCCAATGAATCGCCATTATAATGTAAGTAACGGCGATTCTTGCGAATATTACAATTTTAACATAAAATAAATACAACAGTAAGTAATATTAACGCGTATTACACAACCAGATATAAATTATTTACACTATTTTAAGCGTTCATATTACAAAATTTGCAACTATATGTTACCTTTGCAGAGATCAGCTTAGGAAGATGTTTTCAACAATTGACCCACTAGGGAGTTACGGGGGCGTTATAAATAATAAAAAAATCCTTTGTATCAAGTATTAGTCCTACAGACTTAAAATTTAACAAATATGTTTTTTTTTTGTTCAGCTGAGATACGCAGTCTTCTTGTAAGACATCATAGCATCGACTCCAAACATGTGCTGAATCTTACGAATTGTTTCCTTTAAAAAAATCAACAAGCTTTTGACAAAAATTTTGCTGCAAAACCTCTATTCAAGTCCTTCAGTTATCGTTAGAGAATCAAAAATCCAATGAACACACGCTTTACAGCGCCTCACTCGACAGCCAGGGTGATATGACTGGTAGACTGGAACAAAGTATGGGGAGAGGGGAGTTGTCAATGGGGAGGGGGAATGTGCAGTAAGCTGTCACCTCCCACTGTGCACAATGGCGCTATTTAAAATCTCTGTTGTAAATTATCGTAAAAATAAAAAATAAAAAGTTTCTTGCATTGAAAATTAATACTCCAAACTATTAATACTGCCAAAGCTCATTTATTTCCCAAATTAACATGCCAACTAGAGTCCAAGACTCACCTAGTTATAAATAATTTTTTTCATGGAATACTGTTAATTAAACAAAACAGAACGAGCACTTCCTTGTTGCCACAGTGTACAAAATAATATACTTTTGCAATATCGTTCAGTTCACGGTGACAAAAAATTAAACAATGATAAATAAATTCACGTGAACAAAATAATAAATTTAAATAATTGTTTTGCTTTTAACATAATAAACTGAAATTTATAAAGTGGATCTCACATCCTCCCACCTTGAGATGTGGAAGTCCCACAGCTCAACAACTATATTAGAGATCCAGCCTTTTGGGAATTTTAACAGTCCGTCCTAGTCTTGTCTTGTTTTGAACAACTGCGTAGTCGATGGAGTTGTCGTCAGAACACTTAGGAATAGCATTCTTCATAGAGGCTATTTTTGTAGATAATGCATTTTTTTGTCAGGTGGAAAAGACGAATCATTAGAAGAGATCTCTAAAGGGAAGACGCGCTGAATTGGACGCAGAATTTCTCCGCGAGATGTTCTAAGTTTAATGAGTCGACACACACCGTCTTTCCCTGGCAGAATTTCTGTCACTTTCCCCAGTGGCCAGTCGATTCTATTGGCGTTGTCACTTTTTATGAGAACAATGTCCCCGGGAGTTATCATCGAAGTTCTAGTCTTTTCCGGCCTCCTTATCAGAGATCCAAGATATTCGGACCTGAACCTCTTTCGAATGTCCTTCTATAAAGCTAACCTGTATTTGACACGATGGTTGAGACTTTTATGATCTGCCGCATCACAGTCTGGAACACCAGAGTTTTTGATATCCTGAAGAAACATCGCAGGGGTAAGTGGAACAAATTCTGAGTCACATTCATCGATGCAAGTCAAAGGGCGTGAGTTGATTACAGATTCACAATCACAAATAACTGTTGTCAACTCCTCAAATGCCAAACTTGCTCTTCCAAGTATTCTTCTCTAAAGACTTTTAAGAATACGGATTAGTCTCTCCCACCATCCACCCCACCATGGTGAAGAAGGGGGATTAAATTTCCACTTAATTGGACGAAGAGCATTGTCGCTACAAATGCGTCCCCAATCTAAACTTCTAAGCAAATTGGAAGCTCCGACAAAATTAGTGCCATTATCACAGTACGTGGTTTCACATCGGCCTCTCCGAGCTATAAATTGCTGTAGAGCTAGCAAAAAGCTTTCGGTCGATAGCGATGAAACAAGCTCTAAGTGGACAGCTCTATATACGGCGCATGTAAAAATGCATACCCAAGCCTTCCTTCCATCTTTTAAAAATAAAGGTCCCGCCAGGTCAATTCCACAAATCTCGAACACGTTTGCCTGTCGTATTCGATCTTCAGGCAAAGGAGCAGATACAACATCACAACATTTAGAAGAAAATCTTTTGCAAACGACACATTTTGAGATAACTTAACGCACTGTTTTTCTTCCTCTCAAAATCCAAAAATGTTCTCTCAAAATATTAAGCAAAATTTGATTTCCAGCATGATTATTTTTGATATGGTGAGAAAATATTAGTCTTTCGACAACTTTATGATTGGACGGGAGAACAGCTGGTTCCCTAAAATCTTCTGTATCCTGACGGAAAATTATTTTCGTCTTGAGCCGTATTATTCCATCGGCATCCTTATACGCACTCAAAGTTTTTAGTTTTGCATCATGCACATTCACAAAAGATTCCGACTGGACCAATTTTATCACTTGTTTCTCTGCTACCCTGTATTCTTCAGCATCCAAACTTCCCTTTTTCCTTAGCTGAACATCGCATCTGCAGCTCTTTACAAATCTCAAAATCCATCCCACTAACTTCACAATGCTTTCATATTTTGGAAAGCGCTGATAAAACCAGCCTGCAGATGAATCTTGATTTACAGACACCAAAGCTAATATTGAGCTTTTCCTTTTCTCTTTCAGGTGGTATCTCATCTTCATCAAACTCATATTCATTGCATGGTCCTTCGTCTTCAAATAAAGTAAGCCATTTTGGCCCCTCCCACCACCTAGTTTTCACGAAAATACTTACTTTGCATCCTCGGGAGGGTAAATCAGCTGGATTTCCAAAGCCAGGAATATGACGCCAAGAAAAAACTTGGCTAATATTCCGTATTTCTTGGACTCTGTTACTCACGAAAATAGACCAATTTTCATCTTTAATGATCCAGGTAAGAACGGTAGAGGAATCACTCCAATAAAAACATCTAATATCCGTCCATCCAAGAGCATCCAACACAGATTTCGATAATCTTGCTCCCACCAATGCAGCAAGAAGCTCTAATCTTGGATTTGTAGCAAATTTCAGAGGAGATATTCGTGATCTCGAGGCTAAAAATGCACCTTTCCACATTCTCCCTCTTGTACAAGATACGCAACGGCAGCATATGCATCTCTACTTGCGTCACAAAAGGTATGAATGGAGAAGTTCTTCATATTTTCTGTATTAACGTTGATCCAGCGAGGAACGGTAACATTTTCCAATACTTTTAGTTCCCTAAACCATTGTAAAAATTCTTGTCGAAGGGATCCAGTGATTTCTTCGTCCTGTTCCAACAATAATTTCCAGGTTTTTTGTAGCATAATTTTAGGACAAAGCATTACAGGAGATACAAATCCAAATGGATCAAACACTTTGTGAGTAACCGATAATATTGTGCGTTTAGTAATGTTGTCGACATTTACTTCTTTCAACCAGCTGATATTTAGCGAAAAACAGTCTTCAATTTTATTCCATTGAAGGCCTAACAGATCTGTTTTGAAGGATCTTCCATCCTATGTTAGTGAAGATTCCCAATCCCGCAGAATGAAACCACCTGTTTTCAATAACTCTTTAGAAACACTTATCACTCGCTGCAAATCTAATTCACTGTGGACGCTGGTTACAAGATTGTCCACATAAAAACTCTTCAAAAGACAACTAGTTACAAAAGGATCAACGTCAGTATTTTGTTCAAGATGATACTTCAATACAGCTCCTAGTAGAAAAGGACTGCTGCGAACGCCAAAAACTACTCTGGTATGCCGAAAAAACCTGTACTCTTTGCAAGCCTTATTTGTCCACCATAGAAATCTCAAGAAGTCTCTGTCTTCTCTACAGAGGCTAATTTGCAAAAAGGCTTTCTTTATGTCTGCGATTACACCAATCCTCTTTTCTCGAAAACGCAGCAAAATATCAGGAATAAGCTCAATCAAGTTTGGACCACTATGTAAGGAGTCATTTAGTGACGGATGTCCTTTGAGTCGAGCAGATGCATCAAAAACCGGGCGAATAGGAGTTGTCTTACTAACTTTGATAACAGGTCTGTGAGGTAGATAATTAGCAGGCAAATCTTTCTCTTCACAATTGGTACTTCTTCGATAATTCCTTCACGCAGCCATTCGGAAAATATGCCCTCATAACTATCGTACAAATTTTCCTGAAATAACTACTTGGTTGTGGTGTCTAACCTTCTTTTAGCTTGCTCAAAATTACCAGATAAAGGCACACAGTTATCTAACCAAGGCAAATGAACTTCATAGCGATTACCTTCATTGTACCTAACAGTTTGAAGAAAATTTTCAGTAGTCAAATCCTCTTGCTCTTTTTTAGACAGCTTTTCAATAGGATCCTTGATTCCAATAGAATCCAGTTTCCAAAAGTCCGAAATGTCAAACACTTTAGCAAAAAGTGATGTCACTAACATGGCATTGCTTGTAGTAACTTTACTATCAGGAACTTTCCCTAACAAAGTCCACCCAAGCAAAGTTCCAATGGCTACTAATCCGCATGGTAAGACCCTACGCTGACCGATTAAAATCTTTCCAAAAAGATCAGCTCCTATAAGCACTTGTGCAGGTTGTGGCTTTTCTCCCACATCACTTAATGTTATATCCCTTTCTTGAAGCTCTTTTAACCAAGGCCCGGAGTTCACAGGTGATACATCATTACAAATAGCTACCTGATCCAAAGCTTCAAAGTTGCATGCAAAATTGTTCTTAATACTTTTCAACCTAATTCTGTAACATGTATGTACAAATTCTTTAGATTTAATCCCACCAAACAGTAAATGTACCAGAGTTTCTTTCTTTACAGGAACGTATCCCATTTCTTCGGCAAGACTCTTTACAATATAAGACTTTTGCGAGCCGGTGTCCAGAACAATTCGCACGATTTTTTCTTTTTTATCTGATATGAGCTTACACTTTAGAGTCTGTAAAAACACTTTAGGACCCACACTCAGGTTGGACATGTTGACCTCGTTGAAAACTTCAGCTTCTTCTCCGTCTTCTTGAAATCATTTTTTCTTGACTCGTTTGTTTCGCACATCAAGGGAACATGTTTCTTCCCACAAATTACACATCTCAAAAATGAACGACATTTTCGGACGGGGTGACCGGGAACCAGACAGGCAAAACAACAATTTTTTCCCCTCAAAATCCTTCGTTTTTCATCTAAACTCAATTTTTTGTGCAGAAAAACAGTCTGCACTGGGATGAATTTTCTCGCAAAACGCACATGATTTTTTGGTTTTATGAGTATGTGGATTGGTAAAAAGACCGGAGGCGGTGGGTTTTTTATTTTGTTTTACTCTTGGTTCAAATTTCTTATTTCTAAACCCAATATTGTCTTTCTTTTTGTTTAAACCGAAACCTTGCATCACAAACAAATCCTTTCTTCTGATTCTACTTCAGATTTTAAGAATTTTAGTAAGCTACTAAGCCTTTCTTGTGGTTCGCCACTATGATGGAAATCAGGATCTCTTTGTCTTTGCCATGCTCTTAGTATATCTTCCGGTAAGCATGGCTCAACCAAAGGATGAAGTAGAGCAGCGCTTTCATCCGTTGTTACGCCAAGTGTCTCTAATGCCCTAATCTGAGACTCCAAATGGTCATACAGCGTACATAAATTAACAGTCGAACTTTGCGAAGCGTTTTGTAAAACCAATTTTAAAAGCTCGCGGACATAGAATTCTATAAGTAAATCAGTTCGACCAAACCGCGATTTTAAAGATTCAACAGCCTTGGCGTAGTTGGCGCCGGTGGGTGGAAAACTTTCGACTACCTCCCGAGCGCGTGAGCCGCTAACGGTTGCTTGCACTAAATACTGAAATTTATTTTCTGGTGCTATATCAACATCATTATGAACATGTTCGAACTGGCTCCAAAAAGGTAACCAGTCCTTTAAATCTCCCGAAAAATGGCGTAATTCTAACTTAGGTAAGTGAAATTTCTTTTTTACACTACCTGACTCTGGAGTTTGATCATCTAGAGTATGTAAAACTGTCCGGGAGTTTAATCTCGCCAAATCCAACTCATGTTGTCTTTGTCGTTCTCTTTCTTCTTCTTGGCGCTTTCTCTCTTCTTCTTGGCGCTTTCTCTCTTCTTCTTGGCTCTTTCTCTCTTCTTCTTGGCGCTTTATCTCTTCGTCCTGGCGATTTCTCTCTTCTTTTTTCTGCCTTTCAGAAACAGTTGTGGCTAGCACGGTTGAAACAAAGTCCGGATCATTTTTATATTCTTTACTGTTTAAAATTACATCTTTCAGTGTAGATATGGTTACCTTCAACGGTAAGTCCTCATTGATCTCTTGACACAAATAAATTAGGTCTTCTTTCTTGAAGCCTTTAACAGATGTAAACATATTGACACTTAATAGTCCTGTCACCGGACGCCAGATATCGTAAAAATAATAAATAAAAAGTTTCTTGTATTGAAAATTAATACTCCAAACTATTAATACTGCCAAATCTCATTTATTTCACAAATTAACATACCAACTAGAGTCCAAGACTCACCTAGTTATAAATAATTTTTCCATGGAATACTGTTAATTAAACAAAACAGAACGAGAACTTCCTTGTTGCCACAGTGTACAAAATAATATACTTTTGCAATATCATTCAGTTCACGGTGACAAAAAATTAAACAGTGATAAATAAATTCACGTGAACAAAATAATAAATTTAAATAATTGTTTTGCTTTTAACATAGTAAACTGAAATTTATAAAGTGGATCTCACATTAATGGAAACATTTATGGTTGGATTCCTTTTGAACAGACCTTGTTTAAGTGATCTGATTCATTGGTTTTATTCAGTTTATGTCGCTTATTGCATTAAATTTATCACTCATTCTTGAGAAATCTTTCTGATGTCGTCTTTAGTACCATTACTTTTTCTCTTCACAATCTTATATTGCAGTAAAAAAAAGGCAAAACACGTCCAACATTCTGTACGTCATAGACCTTATTTACCCCTATGCCTGAATTTATAATCAACCAACAAGTTTTTGAAACACGTAGTCAAGGTTAAATGATTATCCTGCAATGATTGGGGACATTTCACCAACACCTCATGTAGAAAAACGATAGGATTAACTCATGATTATTCGATAAGGTCAAGTTTAAACGATTGCGAATTATATTGTTTTCACAATCACGTTTTGGTCTCCAAGGCTTACGTATGCTTCAAAATATTTAACTGGGAAAAAAAGCTCAGAAATATGCGCATTTATAGGTTCTTCATAGATTGAATGCATTTTTAAATTAGAAAGTGCAAGTGCTTATCTTGAAAAGAATTATCTATTGTAACGGTTTGTTTGATTTTAGTGAAAAGTAAACGAATGGGAAGAATATTTATTTGTTACTTGAAATAAATATTTTTAAGCTGATACGGATTTTAGGAAGTTGACAAAAACGTAGATTTCAAATGTGAAAGATTTTCTTTTATATTAAGTTTATATATATACTAGCTGTTACCCGCCCGCTTCGCTGGGTATTTCATGATGATTTATAAAATTTTACTGCTTATATATATGTATAAATTATTAATATCTAAGTCCTAGCATTAAGAATTCGATTGTATTGAAAAATATAATTATACCTGTAACCGTCACCTGTTGATAAAAAAAAAGGGGGCAGAACTCATCTAATTTGTATTTTCTAAAAATCTCTAAAATTGAGATATAGAATGATGTTTGCTCTTTCGTAACTCAAAAACCAAGTGGATTCCCGCAAAACCAATTTTCGGTGGATCTCTACTCCGTAAATTGAACATGCAAGCCAAATTTCAAGTCTAAATCTAACAGAAAAAAACAAAAGTTTTACTATCAATATCCCCGTAATCTCGTTGAGAGCCGTTTTCCAAAATAACCGCTCTTAGCGGAATTCAATTCAACAAAAGAAAAATGCAAACAAAGTTTTATTATTATAGTCCTTGTAGCTCCAAAAAACTAATTTTTTTTGTCAATACGTCCCAGTACTTGACTGCAACCCCCAGAACTTGATTTGATCAAAATTTATTCTTAGTGTATCCCTATTCAACAAAAGAAACATGCTTAACAAAATTCAAGTATCTGGGTCTAACAATTAAAAACAGGAATTTTTTTCTGTAACTCCTCTTGACCCCTCGCAAACATCCTTAGGTGTCAATTTTCGTTTTACTCTTTGTTAGGGGAACTCTATTCCATGAAAGGAACATGCCTACCAATTTTCAAGCAGGATGATCAAATAGTTTAAAAATGGAAATATTTATCGATTACGCCTCTTAATCTCCCGAAATTAAACTTGGTAGTTGATATTCGCGAAACCCCTATTTTGTAGCGGTTCTCTACTTTACGAAAGGAATCTGCTTATCAAATTTCAAGACTGTACGTCTAACAGTTTAAAAATGGGGATAATTGTCTATAACGCCATTTGAGCCCCCGCAACGCCACTTCTGGGTCTGTTTTCGCAAAACCCATTTTGTAGGGGAATTACGCTCTATGAAAGGAATCTGCTTAGCAAAATTTGAAGACTGTGCGTAAAATAAATTAAAAATGCAAAAAAATTATCAATAACGTCCCTTGAACCCCCGCAACAACACCTAGGGGTCGATTTTCACAAAACACATTTTGTAGTGTATTTCTATCCTATGAGAGGAATCTGCTAACCAAATTTCAAGCCTGTGAGTCTAATAGTTTAAAAATAAAAATAATTATTTATATCTGCCCTTAAACCCCCGCAACACCGCTTGGGGGTCAATTTTCTCCAAACCCGTTTGTAGCGGATATTTACTCCATGAAAGAAACATTCCTACCAATTTTTAAGTAGGTATGTCAAGTAGTTTAAAAACGTAAATATTTATTTATTACGCCACTTAATCCCCGCAACGACACTTAGAAGTCTGTTTTCACAAAACCCGTTTTGTAACTGATCGTTATTCTACGAAAGGAATCTATTTATCAAATTTAAAGACAGTGCGTCAAATAGTTTAAAAATGGAAATAATTATCTATAACGCCCCCTAAGCCCCTGCAACGCCACTTGGGGGTCGATTTTCACCAAACTCATTTTGTAGTGGATCTCTACTCTCGGAAATGAATCTGCTTACCCAATTTCAAGATTGTACATCAAGTAGTTTAAACATGGAATCAATTATTTATAACGCCCCTTAACCCCCAGTAACGCCCCTTGTGTTTCGAATTTCGGAAAATCCGTTCTTAGCTGATGTCTACTTTATGAAAGGAACATGTCTTCCAAATTTCAAGTCTGTAGGTTGAATAGTTCCAGAGATATCGTGATTAGTCAGTCAGTCAGTCAGTCAGTAGCTTTTCTCCTTTATATATATAGATATTAAATTGGAACCAGATTTATTTGTACAGATGTTTAGAGCAATTTCTCAATCAAACTAATTTTTTTTTAATAATTTTCATTCAAGATGCATCCGCGATTTCTGCATTTATTGCTTAAGCTATGGTAAAGATTTTATCCCAATTTAAAAGTCGCTTAAAATTTAAAATGAAACTTATTTTTTTATTTTTAAGTTTACTTTTTAAATAATATACAAGGAATATGAGATTTTCTTGTTAAAACTCCTAACTACGCAGCATAATATATACTTATTTGAAATTATTTTTGAAGTTAGTATTATAAATTTATTTTTTAATCATGTAAGTATTACTTTCTTCACCTTGAAGCAATTTAGTTAAATACAAATATAAAATATGATTTTATATACAATTCCTTTATGTTCCAATGTTTGGTGAAATATCGAGAATTAACATCTAAATTACCGAAAATTTACAAGCTTAAAGTAAATAATACAAAGTAAAAATAATTATTATTCAGTTTAATAAAAGCAAGTCATATCATTTGTAAAATGTAAATCATTTTAAATGTAAAGATTTCAGTATCACGCTAAAAATGAGTAGCGTATTCATGTCAAATTATTGCAATTGTATTTTTTTCAAATAATAATTCACATTTTGAACCATGGAACAAAGCTATTTTTTAAAAAGCTATTATTTATAAGTATATGTTGCTTAATTACGAAGACCATTTAAATCTGGTAAATATCTCTTAAAATACCACAAGAACGTCTGGTAAACAAGTTTTCAAAGCTTGTGGCTTAAACTTATTTACAAGAAAACAAGAAAATCAATCCCTCTATAAGTAATAACTCCACCCATTAGAAACACTCCTGATAGACTACTTAATTCCTCATTTAGATCTTTGGAGATTTATGAGAATGATTTTTATTTCCCTTTTGTGAATGAATTAAAAGCCCTTACACTGATTAATTATTAATTTTATTTCGTCTCCACCCTCCGCTGTGAAAGTAAACCTCCTAAATGTCTCTTAAGTGGTTATTTAAACTGAGTCGCGATGGTAATTATCGTGAAATGTGACTCGATTAATGACGCTGCGGCAACTCGGTCGCAGTTAAGAGAGCTTTCTTCAGAAATTTTATTTGTTCAAAGTGATAGATTGTACGCACATGATTAGAAGAACAATTTCGGGAGACTGTTAATCATAGTCTTTAGCCACGAAACATTGGATACTTGAAACTAAACTGAATTAATTTAGACTCAAGGGGACTATTTATGAGTTTAAAAGTCTTGTAGAATGCGTTATATTACCTTAATTTGATACAGACTAATAATAACAACTTTGAAGCAAACCTTTTAGATATTGAAATACAATTTAAAGGTAAAGTAACTAATATGAATATTTATGACAAAAGACGTGAATTACAATATTATGAAAGACGTGAAGTACAATATTATGAAAGATGTAAAGTACAATATTATGAAAGAAATTACCTGGGAAAGTAATAAACATATATCGATTTCACAAATATAATTATAAATTACAATATACAAAGTACAAAATTTCTAGTTTAAAAATAGCCACCGAAAATAGGAAATTATGAGCATCTTATTAAATACAGCTTAGATCAAAAGTAGCTAATTAATTTTATTAATAGTTATCTGTATAAAGAAAATCTAAAATGTATGAATTAAATAGTCATTTGAAGAGAAACAGTTTGATATATATTAATAACTAAATGGCGTAACCATTTTTGGCACGCGGTAAATTTTAAAATAAATAAAATTCAGCTTTTTCTGCAAGCATGATATATTTTAAAGAGGGTAGAGTCATTGCAGGATAGTGTATCCAAAAGTTGAAAATAATTTTGTTTTATGAGTGTTCACTTTGAAATTTTTATTAACAGTAAAAAAAGATTTCATATAAACATATATTTGAATCTAAGAGAGAAAATTAACATACTAAAAAGGTAAGAAATGAAAATATAAATAAAAATTATAACAGAGAGATAATAACAGTAGTATATTTCTGCTTTGGGAACTATGAGTAGAACAATATGAAATATATAAACCAGCAAAAAAAAATTAATTATGATAAATCCTTTCTCTAAAATACTATTATAAATAACAAATATTAGAAAGCCTTCAACAGGAAAAAAAAATAAATTAGTACAAAATAAAATTTTAAAAAAAGTATCTAAAATAGATAAAATAGGCCTACATTGTAATAAACCATCAAATTAAAATTGCTGTAGCATTAAACTAATATTACATGAGGAATGGATGTAAAATACTATATGTGAAATATTATTACATTTAATGTAAACTATATTACATTTAATATAAAATTTAGATGTAATGCAATATTGAAAACATTATCTTAGTAAGAACAAAAATGAAAAAAAAAAACTATCTAAAACAGATAAACAAGATATACGTTGAAGAAACCAATAATGAATATAATGAGAAACAATAAACCTTATTGATAAAAAAAATTAGTGTTAAACAATACTTTTTCACAATGTTTCAATTAAAAATATCTGTTATTATGTTGCAAGGAACAAATAAATGAGAAAATACAATGGTAAAAAATTATGTTGGTAATTGAAATATATGTATCATATATGAGCAGTAGATATGTATAAATTATATGATCTTCAAAAAACAGAATGAGGAACATATCAGAAGCAATATTAAACCACGATACCAGAGACATAAAATCACACCAAAATTAAATTGCAAAGAAATCCAAAAATAAATAGGAGAAAATCGTATCAAACTGCATCTATTTCCACAAATATTTTTGGATTATAAATGGTATAAATTAATTTATATATTTGAAGATCGTCAAAAGCAAAATTAAGCCATGATGCCATGTGATAAAAACTCTGATCAATATCTGATCCATTTTCCTATAATGATGAGAATATGGTATTTACTGATGAAGGAATAATAGCAATAATCTTTTTTTTAACCAAAGAAAATGTCACAGAAAGGTATTCATTCGCATAAAATCTTCAAAATTCTATATGAAGAACAGATTGTCAGAAGGAAAGTTAAACCATGATTCCACACAACAAAAAATTTGCATTAATTCAGAATTTTAAAGTGCAAATGAAAATTACTTGGTTGTGCATTTATCACTTTCATAGTTTTTCGTGATGAATAAAGTTAACTATCTTTCCATGAGAACAAAATATGGGTACTTATCGGTTATAAAAACTATGAAGCCAAAAAAAAAAGCAACATGTAGAAAACATGCCAAAATCTGGTTAGTAACAATTGTTGACAAAAATAGAAGATGGTTTTTTTTAAAAAATTGCCAATCCGTTATAGAAATTAGTTTAATTTAGTTCTATTTACATTTTGTTACACTGCTAGCTAGGATTTTCCTATTTTATTGTTATAATAAGCGAAATTTAGAATTTGCGATGAACAAAGAAAATCAATAAATTTTTTTCTAACAGAAAGAAACACTCTGTAACAGTGTTTTTAAACATAAGAATAAAAGCAGGCGAGAAGTGTAGGTAATTTTATTGCCTAAAAAGTCCACTGATATTTGTGTTGATGAATGTGTAATTATTATCAGTACTTACGTATTAATGTCACCGCAGCCAAACTGAATCATGCTATTTTCCACCAAAATTTGACTGATTGGTTTTTCATGTATAAAATACGTTAGAATCTTCATTGTTTTGATATTAAGGGGCGATTCGCGTGACACTAATTTTGCTACTGTGGCGCTAATACGTAAATACCTTGTAATCTAAGCTTCTGTTTACAGAAAGCTTCACTGACTTTTGAATCACGGTATCACACAATTAATGTAAACTACAACAATAAGCAAATAAGTTATAGTTTTAGAAAATAAACAAATATAAAACTGTGTGACTCTAAAATAGAAATTATACCGATTTAAATTAAAATATTACATAAAATACAACAAAAATATTAAGCTCCGATTTTGATGAAATTACCGTAACTAGTTCTGAACAAACAAAGCACTCACAAAAAATCTTAAATGTGGGGAATTGAAACAGAAATAAAATAAACATGAATATATAAGAAGTAAACTTACATATAGTAGAAATTATGACATTAATTAAAAAAGCAACCTTATTAGATAAATAAAAATCTGATTTTGATGAAATAAAAAAAAACATGTCAGAAAATCTAATAAGTAAATAAAAATTCGTTTTAGCTTTCGTATTCTTATGTATTAGCGTCACCGCAGCTAAATTGGCACAACGCGAATCGCGTTATTTCCCTCCAAAATCTGACATTTTTTTCATGTAAGAATGTTTGTTGTTTTGATATCAAGGAGCGATTCTCGAGGCGTCAATTTGGCTGTAGTGACACTAATACGTAAATACCAAATTTCTAAATTAAATCACGATATTGGAAATATGACAATCCCAATTACTTCGAGTAGAGTGTCATTTTCTTTGGTACTCAGTATTATTGCAAACTATTGATGATATTATATGAAACGATGCACTTGGTGGCCAATTCAGCTCGTACGACAGATATGAAACGAGGTTACGAATTTGGAAAGTTAAATAATATAGTACGTGGCTGTTGCGTTAATACGTACCTTTTCTTTTTTGTTATAGGCTAGATTTGTGCACTATTTTGTTAAAACGTAGAATTTGCTGGTAAAGGAGGACACATAATAACCTTTCTTATTTTCAACGAAAGGAAATGTCATAGGAACAGCTGCTCAGATGGAAGTATGCAAGATGTACCTCTAAAGTGTACTGATATTCAGGCGGTGCATTTGTTCTAAGTTTTGCTTGATTTGGGGCCGACGGCCTCCTGTGTCTTGATATCAACATCAGCCGAAGCACATTCGTAGATTGATAATACCACCAACATCCAGGTTCGCAAGAATAAGGAATAGCAACCGTAAGCCCAAGATACTTAAAACTGTTTAGTACCAAAATATGTACAAATGTTTTTGCACTGTTGACTCTTTAAAATAACATAAAATTAATAGACAATATGTCGAAAGCAAAAATTTATTACTTTAATCCTTACAACTATCATGTAGCTTCTAAACTCTCTCTCGTCGAACCCGAAAGCTAATACTTAAATACACGATATAATTGACATATATCACATCTTCTTCGGAGGAGGAAGTTTCCAATTAAATAATATTTAAAGGAAGGTTTTCTCCAAGAGAATTAATAGGAGGTACGCGGATAGACCCGTTACAGTAGGAGCGTGTGCAAAGCTGATGGTCAAACATTGGTTGATTGTTAACGTAGTACGTAGAAGCAAAAGCATGGGTTATTGGTGATAGACCTACTCATATTAATTCAAAGCTAAGTGACGAAATGTTGGCGTGTTTACCATTTAGAGCGCTGATACGTCAAACAAGTTATGGTTATGTCCCTTTTAGGATTTTGGCGTTTTTAGTGAAACTGAGCTCACAATAAAGAGGATATCCGAGCCGGCACTTTCATCTGCTGCTTTTACACTGCATCAACATGAACCATCCTTTATTTAATGTACACCAGCATGAGTATTATTGGCATCAATACTGAAACTCAAACCTGGACAGTAACAATGCTCTCTGCTGTGGACACTAGCTTGCGTACAGGAAGTTAATTGTCTGGACAATTGTGTATAGACGTTGTAAAATATTTTTCACAAAACAGCATTACATGGATAGCTCACATTCTGAGAAATGATTCCTAGAAAAATGTATTTTCTGTAAAAATATTTTCACTAAAGTACAGAAGAACCTGTTTTTGTGTGGTTCGTTCTTACTCAATTTTTTATGCAACATATGATTATAAACGGCTTCGGTGCCATTGTACTGTTTTCTATCAATGTACCGGTGGAGTAATGGAAAGTATTAGAACAAAGCTGCAAAGAGTCAGGTTTTGTTAGGCTTTGAGCCCCCCACCCCGAGGTGGGTTTGTGGGGATTTACGTTGCACCACTGGAGTGTACATATATACACTTCAAAATACTCTGTTCATTTTTTTCTGAACAGTCTTCCGACAATGCACGTTCAGTTGTTTTCTCTCAACACGCCAACATCCCACGCTTGATTGAAGCCGAATCCTTCCATGACAGTGACGTTATCAATAATTTGATAGATTCTGGTGACGTGCAAGAAGAACCGGATGCTTGGAGAGCGGATGAAATATATGAAGGGATACAGCTTCCCAATAAATTGGAAAATCATTTTCTTAAAATAGATACCATTTTCGAAAGGAGTATGAAAGTTCACACACAAAAAGAACTTTGATCATGCATATCTGGTTATCGTGACATTTGCAAGCAACTGGCATACCTACCTTCGTCACAAAAACTTATCTCTTACTTTATGGTAACACAAATAAATCAATTAAAATTATATCTTCAAGTGACGAACGCGTTTTTGAAGTTATTCATCACAGAATTGATTGATTGTGGAGTTTTATGGCGCAAAAGCCAATTCTGGCTAAACTTTCATCACAGGAAGATGAGTGCTTTGGATTATGATGAGTAGCAGTGAATTATTTATATGCATTCTGAAAACTTCTCCATGTATAGAATGAGAAACTATATGTTTTAAAAATGTTTGCATGTGTAATTCAATTATTTATTTTGTTATGGAAGTACTTTTTCATAAATTTCGTAAATAATTGGCTAAATTTTCTTTGTGTGACTTTATTATGTGGTTCCTCTCCACTGCATAAAAAAAGTTCTGTGGTATTTCGACAAAGTTATTTGTTATATGCAAGAATTTATGAAATGTTCGAATAATTTTTTTGTGCGGTTTATTTTTATGCGGTCCCTATGTACCTAACAAAATTAAGTTTTACTGTATGCTTTGAAGAAAAACGTGGATATTCGAAGTCTTTAAAGTATAAAAAAAGGCCATACGAACACGTCAAAAGGCTAAGTGACACGGGGCATACTTTTAAGTACACTTTCGAAAAAAGACTAAAGAGATTTATACTTTAAATAAAAAAAGGTATTACAATTTGCTTTATTTTATTCTCTTAAAAATTGGAATGTGTTAAATGCAATTTTTTTTTAAAAAAAGTAAAATGTAATATTGCTTGTTTTATGTAAAAAAAACAGTTATTTTTGTCACGCAAGACCCAAAAGGATTTAATGCACTATAGTATATTTACGCTTAATTGCCTTTAAAGATTATTCTATTTTTTCCTTGGGCATTTCAAAGAAGTAAAATTTTCGATTTAGTACTAAACTGGGAAAATATATACTTATATGCGAGTTGGAAGCGTTTCAAGGCATTGTCAAATAAAAAGATTATCAATATTAAAAAGAGGATTGTATTTTTTTTTACACTGTTTTCCATGTCAAGCAATTTAAAGCACATCTATTAAACTAAGATATTTTAAAAAATAACTTTAATATAAACTTTAATACGGTAAAGTTCTTTCATCGACTGAACGAATTCTTTTGAATGGACCCAGGAAAGAATCGATCACACATGCTATCGATGACAGATATTGTGCTCTGCCATCTGAGGCGATCTATCCCGGTCTCTTATCCACAGTTCCTCAGGCGCTCTTTGAAACTTTATTTCTTTGAACCCGCGGGGAAAGAAAAAAAAGCACCATCCCTCTTTTTGACTTTCTTATCAGGAAACTCTGGTTTGATATCGTTACAGTTATTAATATGTTCCCCGGATTTTCTTCTTTCAGGTACGTTGTCGTCGAACTTGGCTCAGTTTCGTTCGAGGTATAGTTTTTTCGTTTAGTAGTACATTACGTAAGCATTTTGCAAAATGTTATGTATTGTATTAAGGGCACCAGGACATGCTCGAATGAGTAAAATGTCAAAAATAAGACTATTTGCTTATGGGTCATATATATTTAAACATTTTCAATAGAGCTTAGGTTTTCCTGGGATCTTAATAGAAATATTTTAATCATTTTGTAGAAATACAAAAATTATTTTTTAGTTAAAACAAGTTTTTATTTAATTTAAGTTGGACATTAATTTTTAAAATCTCATAACATATGCTTATGTTTAGATACCATTTTTTTTTAAATATATCTTAAATGTGGGAAATATGTTTTGCACATATATAAAAAAATACATAAAATATAGTAAACGTATTTCTTCAGCATGGTAGTTTCCTTACAAAAATTATAAAACATTGTAATTTTGAAACATATTTTTGACCAAAATAAAAAAAAATACAAAACAAATCAAAATTTATATTTTAAGTTTAGATTTTGATCCCCTTTGCAGATAAGAGCTGAATATTGCAATCTTGTGCACTTACATCGACTTTTTTCTTTCTTTTTGAATTCCCGTTTAGGAAAAACACATTTTTATTAGTAAAAATATTTATTTATACGTTTTCAACATAAATAACAAAAATAGTAATGTATATTTTTTAAAAGTATTCAAAATTTTCTCATGTCTGATATATTGGAAATAAAGATTGTGTATCGCTGGTTTAGAGTGATCGAATTCAATTATTTGTGTATGTTAAAAGGTTAAAATATTTATTTTAAATTACAAATGTATTCTTTATGTAACGAAATTATCTTTAAGGTAGTTCAAAGTTTTTGTCACGTGTGTTTGGTAGGGATGAAAAGATTATATAAATGTTGAATGTACTCACAAGTATTTAAAAAAAAATTATTCAGACAACTATATGTATGACGACATATAAGAAAATGTTTAAATCCATCATAATACACAGAACAAATAATTAGTAAAACATAGTTAAATTACAAATTTATAACTTCCACTGTGTCTCAATTCCATTCATAAAATTCTATAATATCTGCGAAAAATCATTCTTCACAGTGTGAAATATGCCACATGGAGAAAAACCTACATCATATTTAATGAAATTTAAAACTCAATTTAAGAATTTTAAACAAAAGAAAAAAATAGGAAAGTAACACAAAATCATAATTATCCTTTATTTCTGGAAGATAATTTTTTAGCAAAAGATGTAATATTAAATCAAATGAATTTTTCATTCAGTATATATATATATATATATATATATAAAATAAAATTATTATTCTCATTTTTAGTTTATTTAAATGTATTGTTTGTGTAATGCTTTGAATTAGATGAAATAATGTAATTTCCTAGTTTATTTTTTATTCAGCATACAATATCGTTTACAGCATTCATATACTGAAAACCACCGGGTGAATTCTTGTGGAATAATATGACATTGAAAAAAGAAAATCTTCATGCTGTTTTCAAATTCTTTTTTTAAGAAATATATATATATTTCAAACGTCATTTTTAAAACTTCATAAACTTTGAAAGAATCATTTGTTCCTTGTCCCTTTATTCTCCTTCTTTTATATATAGTTATTTATTTTTGGCATTAAAATTTTCCTCCGGATATTAAAGCTGTCATTGTTCAAATATATGTTCATATATTTGCATACAAATATTTTAATAAATGTATTCAGAACCTGACTATGAATATTGAAATCAGTATACACAGTAGTTGATTGCAAAGTTATTTAAATTAATATTGAAAGAAGTTTATCTTTGAAATATGTTAATTTAATGTTTTAAAGTAGTAACTGGTTACGTTTGATTAAGCAAGATTTTGCAGATTTCTGAAAAAACTTGAGGTTAATTTCAAAAAATTTAAATCAACTCTCGAGTTTAATTTCAATACGTTATATTTGTTTGTACATTGTCGAAATACGTTTTTACAAGCGTGAGGGTGAGTTTTATAACCCGGGAGAAGGCGCGCGCACTCGATACTAACTTTACTGCTCACGCGGCGTGAGTGAATCACCCCAAACCTTTTTTTTTTACAATTGTATTTATTGTATACGATAAAAATCGTAATTCCAGTGAACAAATTAACTGCAATAAAGTATACTGGCCTTTTTCTTTTAAGGACTTTTCAAGTTTTCTTTGATAATATGAGAAAAAAATCCAATCAAAATGAACTAAAATGTATCAAATGTAACTTTAACAAGAGACACAAATCACAAACACTTTTCGCTAAGATTACAGAGATGATATTTTCAGGCAAAACTGTCATATTTTGTTCAAGTTATTGTAGTATTGTCTTGTGACAATCAACATATAGCATGTTGAACTTTTTCTTGCTTGTGTTTTATTGTCAAGGCGCATTGTGTCTTGTGGTACACTTTTGGCTACATATTTTGGAGTTTCTTAGGATACACAAAGGAAATATTTTGGAACAAAAGTGGTCGCACGGGAAACTCAGTCACCCTAAGTATCTTAAGATTGTAAAAAAAACGTATATCCCCCCCCCCAAAAAGGGAGATATATGACAAATACATTTCAGTTGCCATAAAGAGTGTCCTATAGGAGGATACTGATAAGGTCATTGGTAGCAAATAAGCGGTTTTCTCAGAATTAAGAACTTCGTAAGCCTGGGGAGTCTCTGAACCCTGCTGACCGATCCTGGTTTAACGTGTCTCGTGTGATGTAACGGGCAGCACGAAGTCTCGTGTGACAAGGATGACACTGAGCTTGCAACCCCTATTCTAACTTTCACACCACACCAACTAAAGGACGTTGAAGCTCTGCAGATTAAAAGTGTATCGGCTCTCTCTACACGAAGGGCCATCTGTGGTGCCAGGACTTGAACCCGTGACACTCCGGCTCTTGTCTAGAGAGAGAGAGAATAACGATAATTTTTTTCCCTTTTCTTTTGTGATGATGGTAATATCATTCAACCCATTGCTTCCTTTTAGAAGAGAGTATGTTGTTCATGACCTTTAATCCAAGAGAGTTGTGACAACCAATATTTCGCCAAGTTCGCACTGAAACGTTATTATTTTGTAAGGGATGGTATTGCTTGCAAATATTAGAATTTTTCTCAAAATGAATGCTACAAATGTAATGTTGACTTATTAAACATGCAGATTTAAAATATTGATACTATTTTAAGATAAAATTAATAACTTATTGCCCAAAATTCATAACAACAAATTAACAATCGGATTGGACTTTCTAAAGACAGACGACATTCACAAGCATTACATTAAGAAGAGTTGCCCAAAACTAAATCCTATATCTTAATTTGAATGTTTACACATTTGCTGGGAATTGAAAAATGTCCATTCATCATATCGTTCCAAAATTTTCCAGAGAACTTTGCTGATGTTCCAAAGGAGTCATAAGCATATGTCAGCTGGAAAGAAGATTTCAAATTTATTTTCAGTGGTTTTCTAAAAGCCGCGAGTATAAGGAAGATTGTGTGTGTGTATGTGGTAAGTTGCCAAATCTCGTGGTATACAGTTAATAGTAAAAAAACTCTCTCGGTCATGTTTAGAAAAAATTTACTGAATTTGGATTCAGGTTTTTCGGAATTAGATACACTGTTTGGATACATTTGAAACATTACTCATTTCGATACATTTTTTACAATTTGTGGAAATCTACTTCAGAGGAGGGTTTGTGTGGGCGTTATAAGCAAAATCTTTCGATTTTAAACATATTTCTTTTCTTGAGTACAGATTTACAATAAACCTCTTTAACAAAAATCGAATACTATGGTAAGGGTTTCGAGGTCATCAAAGAAAAGTGTCATCCGTTATTTGCAGTCTATGGACTGCAACTCTTTGGAAAAATCTACTGTAATTTTAAGCCTCACGGAATTAACATTTAGAAATAATGGAAAAAAAATTAAAAAGAATGTAAAATTCCGATGAAGAATAATTGTGTTATTTTTTAATATTTAAGGCGAGGAGACCTCAAAATATTTTAACCCGGGAGCAGGCGCGCACTCGTGATTAACATTAATGGTCGCGCGAAATGACTGAGTCACTCCAATCCTTTTTTTTATAATTATTTTTATTGTACACGATAAAAACCACAATTCTAGTGAATAATTTAATTAAGAGAAATTATACTTAGCTACTTCCAAGGACTTTTCAATTTTTCTTTGATAATTTGAAAAAAAATTCAATAAAACTGAACCAAAATGTTTTAAATGTGTGAGACCTTAACAAAAAGGGGACGTAAATCACAGACACCTTTCACCAACATTATAGGAATGTCATTTTCAGGCAAAACTGTCATATTTTTTTCAAGTTGTTGTACTTTTGCAGTCCTTTGATGATCGACAAATATTCTGTTCAGCTTTTTCTTGCTCGTGTCTTTTTGACTGGGTGAAGTATGTCTTGCGGTACACTTATGACTTCATTTTTTTCTTGATGGAGTTCTTCAGTTAGCAATTGAAAATTTTCCTTTCGTTTCTAGTTCATCGCTTTTCTTGAATATACTTTCGTTATCATGATTAATATGCATTAATTCATCAGGCTTTTCGCTTACTCGATCAATTTCAACTTTCCTCGTTAGAGATCACAAATGCCCATCTCTTTTTCTTCTATTCTGCTCCTTTACATTTATCGCAGTGACCTCGGTCAAAACAAGAACCTTAAGATTTGTAAATAAACGTTTGATACATTTTAGTTCCTTTAAAAACTATCATATAGGAGGATACTGTCAAGGTCATTGGTAAAAAATAAGAAGTTTACTCGGAATTACAGATTTCTTGAGCCTAGGGTTAGTTTGCTCCTCACGTGATCACTAACGGGTTAAAAGTGTATTCAATATTAGAATATGGATGCAAAATCTAAAAAAGAATTGTGTAAAACGTTTTTCATTGTGCTTTACATGTTTCAGAATACCCACATAAAATTATATCTTGGCCAAATAATCCTTCAAAGTTCTCTCTGTGCTTTTCGAGAGATAAAACTCTTTCGAATGGAATAAATCGCAACAGAAATACATTATTTACAACTTCCCTATATGACAGGGATGAATTTTTTATCTTCCTACACTTTTCCCCTGAGTCTGGGTTTTACTTTTTCTCTGAAAGAGTAGCATTTAAGTTTAAAAAGAAAACGCAATAGAAAAATCTCGCATCGTGGGATTACAGCAAATCGTACAAAATGTTTGTTTTTTTATTTACAAAGGGAGGGCATGACTAAGGAAATTCATTTGGGGACGAGACTTTGTGCAATAGTAGTATTCCTTTAGGGTGTGTAACCCTCAATCTAATTCCACCGAATGGACAATCCATTCGGAGAAAAGAGCTTTTAAAATTCCATGCTTAGCTTTTATACTATAAAAATGTGACTATTTCTTTCGATCCGGTAGCATGGTTGGAGAGTAAAATTGCTGGTTACCAAGCGATGGGCCTCAGTTTAAGTCACGTGGTCGGTGTTTTTATTTTAACTTTTTAATTCATTTAATTATTTATACAATTAAATAAATTTATTTAAAAAAAAGGTTTATTAAGTATTAAATGATATTTTGGATAATTATTTATGTTTTAAAAACGTTTAATGTTTTTAAACTAATTACTGTAACGATATACATACTTATATTTTTAAAATATAATTATTAATAAAAATATTCATTATTATTTATTAATAATATTATAATAAAGATTAACTGATACTTTATATAAAAACTAGTGATAAATATTTATATTTTATATAAAAGCTAGCTATAAATGTTTTTATTTTATAAATATAATTATTAATAAATAATATTTTTTTATAAAATATATTTTAAAATTTATTTAATAAAATATATTTTATTAAATTATATTTTATAAAAAAATTAGTTATAAATATTTTTATATTATGAAATACATATATAATAAAAATATATAAAATATTATAATAAAACACAAAATATATTGTAATAATTATTTATAAAGAAATTATTTTGTAATTAATATAATAAAAATAATACACATCTTATATTATATATTATAATTTTTTTATTTTATCGTTATAAATATTTAATATCTCTTAATTTATTCCATTGTAAAAAAAATAAATTAATTTAAAAATTAAAACAAAAAAAATGATTCCGAACCAATTATAATATATTTTTATAATAAATATCATTTATTAATAATTATATTTATATAAAATATAAATATTTATATAATTACAGTAATTATTTTACTTTTTTTAAATTTAAAATAACTGTCTAAAATATCATTTACTAGTTAATAAACCTTTTTTAATTAAATTTATTCAATTGTAAAAATAATTAAATGAATTTAAAAATTAAAACAAAAAGAAAAACGTGATTCGAATCGAAGGCAAACGCTTGGTAACCAGAGCTTTCACCAACCATGCTACCGGATCACTGGAAACAGTTGCAACTTTAATGTATAAAAGCTAAGCATGAATTTCTAAGGCTATTTTCTCCGAATGGACTAGCCATTCGGCGGAATTACATTGAGGGTTGACCACCCTAAAGGAGTACTACTTTTGCACAAAGTCTCGCCCCGAAATGAAATTTTTTAGTTGTGCCCTTCCCTTGTTAGTTATAGGATCAAAGGTAGCTTGAATTAAAGATGATGTAATATTGCCAGATAATATATATAAATTACATCAGTGTAAATGTGTATTTTTGTTATGTCAGAAAATATTTTGCTTTTATCCATTCCATTAAATTAATTTTTTGAAACTTTTATTTTCGAAATGCTAGTTTCCCTCTTGTAGGGTTATATCATGCCCCCTAAAAGGGTGCGCCCCACAGTTTGAGAAACGCTGATTTACAGTTCTATTATGCATTAAATTTGTGTGATTTAAAGATATTTCTAAAAACTAAACAGCGGAAAAAAATATTTATTCGACAAAAAACAAATTAAAATTTTACATATGTTATGTATATTCAGACATATGTATTAAAAAAAATTGGCAACATAACATATAAGTATTTCCCTTCATTATACGAGGGCAATACGGAAAGTAACTTCCGAATTGCTGTAAAAAAGAGACCAGGATAGCGGAGGGGAAAGTTTACAAATATCAAAGGTGCAACTGTCATCTATTTTTCAACATAGTCTTCCCCATTTTTCAAGAACTTGTCGTACCATTTTACCTCCTTCTGTATAAAAAGCATCCACTTTCGATTTTAGCCAATTTGTCACAGCGTTTTTAAGTTTCTCATCGTCAGCGAAATGCTGTCCACCAAGCCACTTCCTCATTGCTTCACTTCATCAGTTATCGTGCAGAAGCACAACTCCAGAACTCAGTAGGTACTGGATGGCTCTCTTCAGTTTTCTTCAACAGGCGATAGTTAACTTCGGAATTTATTGTTGTTCTACGTGTTATGAAATAAATAAGCAAGGTATGACCCCATGACATAGACTGTTGTTTTGTCGCCACTTTGAATCGCGTTACCCAAGTTCCATCACAAGCCCTATTCTGTTCAAAAAGAACTCTCCATCCATGTGGTACCGAGAAAGAAATTCTAAGACAGCGCGCATTCAATTGGTTTTGTCGATCTCCGTGAACATTATAGGTACCCATAGAGCACAGAACTTCCAGTAGTCTAATGTTCCCGTGACCGTCTCATAGAAAACTGCCCGAGAAATGTTTGGAAAATGTTCTGAAAGCTGGGAGATTGTGAAATTATGGAGTAAACGAATTTTTTCATCGATTTCTTTGATGAGATCAACACTCACTACAGACGGCCTTCCACTCCGTGATTCCTCATGGATTTTTGTTCTTCCGTGCTTGAAAAAACGTATCCATTGACGCACTTCTCTTTAACCTATATTGTTTGGCCCGTATACGGCACATAATTAACGATGGATATCCGCAGCTGACAGTTTTTTGGCTCAAAGAAATCTTATCACTCCTCGCACCTCATGTTTCACGGAATTTTCTATAGTGGCACACACTTAGTCACGTTATAACTAGCAAACTCTTCGCCCTATGATATTCTCTCTTGGCGACTGGAAGCTCACTAAATTAGAGATTACTCGTGCATTTGACTGAGGATGTTCGGAACCGTACTTCCAGCGCCACGCCCAGACGGCGGTTAGTTTACGAATTGCTCCCGTAGTTAAATAAAAAGATAAATATAAATTTTAATTGGCATCCAGTGCTTGAACTTCTCTATTTTCGTATCGCAAAATCAGGGAGATAATGTGTGACTTTCAATTTGACACGATTTTGAGTATTCAGTTGTTAAACAATTTCTTTACGAAAACTCGAAACATTTTTCATATGAGAAAGGATGTTTTACTTTGTTTTTCAGAACCAAAAGCGGAACACGAAGGAACATGCAATTGTTTCTCTTCAAACAATTAAATCTTTCCAGAAATGATATTCAATATTTTACAAAACATATCTGTAAATAGAGTTATCTTTCAGATTTGTTTGTAATTCCGTAAATGTCCATAATTTTGAAGACATTTGTCAAGTAAGGTCCATTACAAATTTATCAACTTCCATCCACTCAAAAATTCTAAAATTTGTCGTTTTGTGCAGACTGTCACTGAGCATTCTACATCTTGCCATGGATTGCCGATACCTGGTTTGGTGTATTATTGGCTATGGGAACGTCTTAGACATTCGTTTTTGTGAGAACATGTTGAAAATCACAGCAAACTATCTTAGACCCACTAGTGAAGTTCCTGAATGCAAACATGTTCAGTTGAAATGACAGGGCTTTTCAACAAGACTCTGCCTCTGCTCGAAAGATAAAAGCCCAACCGTAGTTGAAAGGGAGTGTACCCCGACTTCACGGTAACACAAAGACAAGTGTATGCATTATACTTTTGAAAATATAGTTTTTCAAAACAAATTAATTATTTATACAAGCTCCGAGTAGCTTTTAGTATATTGTTAATGTTGATCACAAACACGCGTTGAATTCGAGGAAATAGAAGAAAAAATATTGTTACATTATTTAAAAAATTTGAAATGACTCATTCCGCCAATATAATGGTAAGGTTACTTACATTTAAATGCATTTAGACCGTACAATTCCTTGGCATCCTAATAAACATTTCAAATAATACGAATTTAATGCTATGAGTATCCCATATGAATTCATTAAAATCATGTATAAATCAATTAGAAATGTAGTAACGAATGCGTATCCCAAGAGATATCTCACACAATGGATTATTTTTTCTTAGAACAATGGTGAAAGAGGGTATATAAGTACAATTAGCAACTTATATTTTCATTTAAATCCCTGTAATTGCAACAAAATGGGAAATTATGTTTCTTCTTAGCAATTGTTCCAGGGCAAAAAACTTCTGGTTTGATCCTTAACATTTGAAATTAAGTAGAGTAATAACAAATGTTGCATAAATTCAAATTCTCTAATGAAAGGATAGTTTGATAACATTGCAAACCTTAATTAGTTATGAGAATCAATATTGACTATTTTACTTGTTATTAGCTCAAAAATTGGATACCTTCTGTTTTAGAAAAGGAATATAACGCATTTTTTCGAATTTAAGCTACACTTTTTTCCTATGCTAATGCTTAGAATTAAAGGGAGGGAAATTCGTTGAGACAATTAGAGCAACTGCGGGTTCATGCATGTATTTAAAATTTATAAGGCTGGTAAAATTGCTAATATTATTCACTTCTTATTTGCTCTATTTTTAAATTTAGTTTAATTTCGTAAAATTGGATACACATAACTATTTACACTATTTTTCCTTTTTCACAAAATCTTGTTGAAAATTTGAAATGTTGCTCAGAATCGAAGAACGACTTAGATTCAAATAAATGCAGTATATACGTTACCGGCAAAGTACAAAATGCCGGCATTCTATACAATGTCGGACGTTTTTAGGCAAAGTATGAAATAAGAGATTTATTACATACTTTGCCTAGGCATTGCACAGAATGCCTAAATCTATTTAGGCAAAGTATGAAAAAAGGTCATGATTAGGATATTATACCAATGACTTACATTCCTGTATGTACAAATGTTATTCTGACAAAATAATGAGACTGCTATTAAAAAAAACATATCGCTAAATTGTGATTTCGCATATAATTGTATTCAAATTCCTTCAGAAGTTCCAAGTCGATAGAAACCATCCTATTTCCCACTCATTACAAGCGCCAATATATTGGTATTCGGAAAAAATTCAAATTTTTACAACAATACCTTTTTTAAATAATTTTCTGTTTTTTTTTCTGGCAAGGTTCACAAAGGTGGATGTACAAGTTCAATATCATAACGTGTAACATTTTTGTATATGGTTGAAAGTACTTTCAGAATTCTATCACATCCCCAGAATTCGCAATTTAATTTTGCTCTTGGCAAATTAAATTTCTAGAACAAGTTCACATCGTCAGAGCTCAAGTACCTCCCTCTGGGAAGGAAACTGCGTGTCAAAATTACCGGCGGTAATTGGTATCGCCTACATGGTGCCACACTAACAAGGAGTGGCAGCCCCTGGAGAATGTATTAGGTCTGAAAATTGTAAAAATACCAATCTGGTAGGCCGTTGGGGAAAAAAAGAATCCGTGACGCAGTATGCTGTACAGCAGTTCTTCCCAACATTTTTATCTTCCGGACCGGTCTACGTTTGATAATGTTATGGTGACCCGTTGAGAGTTTGACGTTAATTATTTATATTTTAATTTGTTTTGATTTTATAATTTGCAGTAGAATGTCGTTTTTACGAATCAATTGGAGCAGGACACCGTTCGGATACGGGGTTGTTCAGATAACTGAAAAACGAAAGCGAGCCATGCAGTATATGAAATCGGACACTATACGAATATTGAAAATCAAACAATTGAAAAATTTACAAATTTGTTCAGTAGTGCAAGTGCCTCTGAGAATTGTACCGCGTGCCACATGTGGCACGTGTGACTTAGGTTGCCGACCCTGCTGTAGACTTTCACACTTTCTCTAACACTATAGCTTGCTCCTCCATTTTCAGGCAGTACAGGGAAAAAAAACGATTTTTTTGTTGAACGAGTTTAAGGAAAATTGAGTATTTTGACATTTCTGAACAAACAGCAATGTACAACTAACAGATTCTGAGCCTGAGACACGCGTTGAAAATGTTATCTCTTGCCAAATGACAATATTTGAAACGATTCTGAGATGTATTTCATACTTTGCCGGTTTCTCATTAGGCATTCTATAGAATGCCTAGGCAATGTGTGAAATAGGAATCATTTCATACATTGCCGGCTACATTTAGGCATTCTATACATTGCCTAGGCATTCTATAGAAATCCGAATTTCATACTTTGCCGGTAACATTTATATATATATATATATTAACTGTTAATTATTTTGTGAAGAATTCGTTGAGAAATTAGAGCAACTGCGGGTTCACGTGCATGTATTTAAAATTTATAATACTGGTAAAATTTCTAATATTATTCACTTCTTATTTGCTATACTTTTATAAATTTAGTTTCATTTCGTAAAATTGGATACACATAAACCCTTTTACACTATTTTTCATTTTTCACAAAATCTTGTTGAAAATTTGAGATGTTGCTCAGAATTGAAGAACGACTTAGATTCAAATAAATACAGTATATATATAATATATATTAACTATTAATAATTTTGTGAAGAATAAAACAAATACATCCGTATTATTTTTTTTAAATTTGATTTCTGACGAAGCATAACTTTAAAGAACTGTATAAAAAAGCACTTTTTGATGTATGAAGATTACATAATGTTGGCATTGATCTTCTTAAGATAAAATTTACTTTTGTAGGTTATTATTATTTTAAATACTGCAAAAAATTTCAAAATTTTGTTAAGTATTACGTGTAATTAATGCTTAACTATGCCTTGAAATACTGTAAATAATTCAAACTTGCATATTTATTAATTAATATTTCTTTTGTATTTATTTTATGATAAAAACTGTAATATTCGCAAAAAAAACACCGTCCCTTGCATTATAATGGCATTTCAATGGAAACTTGGTGAAATGTTGGAAATATAGACAAGTTGTCATCACATTTTTTTGGGGACCATTTGGAGCCTTCTAGAAATCTGCTTATAAATCTATGACGTCCTGAAATATAATGTAAGTAGATTTTTCGAGAAAGCATTGGAAGGTAGCCGTGCAGACTATCAATATAGGTTGCTTAATGAAACTGATTCAGACTACTCCAGCTGTTGAAGTAGTCAAACTTTCAAGACTACTAGTGTGAAACTTGGCACGTAGCTTGGTCCTTATGATATTAACCTCGAAAATTTCTTTTTACGATATTCGCTTTAGATTTTTTTTTAATTCAATTTTTAAGCGATTTTTCAGCTAAACTTAGATATGACGTCATCAAACATGTCAAGTATTAAATCTGCTAAAATGAATGTTTCGAGCAGTTTTTTGGAGATTGTAGCACATTTTACCGTAAATATATTTATTTATGGCTGTATTTATTTACTTCCTTACTCTTTGTGATGGAATTTTATTTGTTTTTTGAAAAAGTCGTCGTAAAAAAGGTTCTTTCTAAATTTTGTTTGACCGTTTGGCAACAGTCGACTTTTGATGTGTTATAAAGTATTTATCCTTTTCCGAAAATTCAAAATAAATAAAGGATGTTATTTTGAATTTTCGGAAAAGGATAAATACGTTTTTCAAACAAAATGATCATGCTATACGGTTGAAAATTGACATGTGTATCGTTATTTTTGTGCAGCTTTTTCAAACTAAATGGTCATGCTATGGTCGCAAAGAAAATCAATATTCATAGAAACATGGGCTTACTTCGAATAATGCATTATAGTAAATAACAAGAAAAATTTAATATTTACGTCCTGATGCTTGATATCTTTTTTCTGCTACAATCTTTCCTATTTCAGAAAAAAAAATTGATATTTTATTATATATTATTGTGTACCAATAAACTGAACGGGCCGAAAAAACGCTCGCACGTGAGTTTTACACGCCTGTTGTACAGTACTGATACACTTATAAGTGTAATATATCAGCGTAAATGTGTATTTATTTCTTATTACGTCAAATTGTATTTTGTTTGCTCACATTCAGTTCTGTAATAATTTTTAAATAATCTTCTGTTTTCCACTTTCTGATATGCTCACGCTTCCCTCGTAGAATTACCACTCCATCCAAGAAAACCGTGCCTCACATTTTCAGAAACGCTGATTTAATCAGAAATAAGTGAACCTAGAAAAAATTATTACGTACCCGAATTGAGCAAAAAAAAAAAATATATAAAAAAATGGTTTTAAAAAATCTATAATTTGTTTGTTTCTTTTAAATTATTTTAATAATCTCAAATTTGTAAATTATTTTCTGCTCAACAGTGATTCAATGAAGCAAAGATGAAATAAAAAAAAGAATTCGGCTCAACTTTGGTCAGTAAGAATGTTCCTTTTCTTGACTAAACGGATTCTTTGAGCGCTTGCTGGACTCAATCGACAAATGGCGTTATCGATAACAGATATGGAACTTTTATCATTTGAGGCAATCCATCCTGGCTTCTTATCGGCATTTCTGCTTCCCCTAAGGCTCTTTTTGAAACTAGTCCTTTGGGTTAGGAAAAAAAATCATAATGCCTTTTGACTTTCTTAGCTGCAATACTTTTTCATCTACTACTGCTATTGGTTTCCAATTTTTTTCTCCATTCTATTGTAAACAAATTATGTATCAGGAAGGAGCCAATACTGTCCTAAGAAAAGATTTTTCTTCATATAGAGTGAAATACGCTTAATCCGTAAGCGCTTAAGACAAAATATCGGTTAACACAAAATAATACAACGGTCTCGACAAACTGCTATGTATTTTCACTCATTTTTTTTCTCTCAACATGAAACGAAAATTTTTCACCCCGAAAAAATTTCTCTTCTGGGACTAAGCAAAATACAGAAAACACCAACCGGATTGGAGAGTCCTACCGTATCATCGGAAGAATCCATTGTAGTGGATGAAGATAATATGTGTGCATCCCCAATTATGGCAGACAAAGACGTTTTGAAGTTTGTTTAAAGCTCAAAAAATACCCTTGATGCAGATTCCGTGGATGGATGATTTAGCTCTTGTTCCCACATCATCCGAAATGAGGAACATCATGAAAAGTATGCGCAGCTACTTAGACGCACATACCAATGGCGAAAGGAATAGCTTACGGACAGTGTGTCAATAATTTGATGCTAAAAAGACAAAGCAAATAAAAATATCAGATTATTTTTAAAAAACCAAATTTTTTTTTCTCTTCAAAAAACTTTTAAACTTTGCATTAAATCTCATTAAAGTCCTGCGAATGCTCATGATTCATTGATTGTTATTAAATACATGCATAGTTACATATCGATGCAAATAAATTATACTCTAAAAAAAACGTAATTTTGTTAAATATATGTTTATTTATTATTATTTTTTTTTTGCAATATTGATTGGCACGAAATTCTTTTAATACGAAAAAATAGTTCAGTCCCCTTATTTTCGGGTTCAGTTATTTTCACTGCATATATAGTCAAAATTCTCTACTATAGAGAGATGAATTATCAATGTTGTTGTTTCTAATCCCAGATTGTCTAGCAATGCTAGACAATCTCCCTGAATCCCAAAAAATCTAGGAATTCTACTAACAGAGGTTCCAGAAATATCTTGTTCTTTTCTTAAAACCTAAGCAAGTCAAGGTATGGACAGGAGACGCCAGTTCGGAGAAACACCAGTTGCACTCCGGAAATATCTTCTGACCCTGATGAAAAGTGAGAGCTTTTGTATGGTCGCTCACAAAGCATGAGAAGGAAGTCTGCTATTTCCTAGGCATAGGTTGGATTGAACCTCCTTGATTTCTTCCGAAGTTCCAAAGATGACTAAACGGAGTTCTTCCAAGATGATTGACTTCAGTCTTCTTAAAAGGGAGGATAATTCACTGAATGTAAGAGACCCAGAAGATTTCACCCCTTCCTCAGCCGCAGTCGTGGCTAAGAAATAGGCTTTCTCGTTACCATTAAATCCCACTTGGGATGGGACCCAAGTAATGTACACGATGATTAGAAGAGATCTGATCAAGAAGATGAAGGATATCAAGGCTAGTCTTGTTCCCTATAGATATCCAATTGGATAGATGTTGTACTGAAGCACGGCTGTCAATCAGAATCCAAATGTCTTGAAACTGAACCTCGGTTTCACATGTGAACTGCAACCCCTTCTGATAGCAATAAGCTCCGATCTAAACACTGAATAAAAATTTGGATTTTTTTTTGTCTTAGTGTCCATGATTCCGGTAGGAGTAAGGATGAATAGCAAAAATCATCAAAACTGAAAATATACCGAAATTATAAGACAAACCAGACATAAAATTTTAGAAAGAATATATTATAAATTACAAAAATAATATAAATTAAAATATATAAAATATATGGATGCAACAGTATTATAAATATTGATGACTTAGGACAGTTCTTAAATATAAAATAATTTATATAAAAGTTGGGTTGAACATGTTTTTGGCCAGCCAACCTTATATATATAAAATATTATCATAAATTCTCAAAAAATGTTTACCTTTTTGAAATACTTACATAAATGCGAAAATTAACTAAAGCTGTGCCTAACAAATCGAGCAAATTTTTATATCTTAATAAACCGGGTATACCGTAAGAAAACAATACAATATGTTTAATATTCACTCTTACAGGAAGGCTTCTCATTTTAAAAGTTTCCCTGGCCGTGGTAAATATCCTTAACACTAAATTCACCAATCTAATCTCATTTTTAGTCATCTTCATCTGCATAATTTAAAATTCCTTTTACATATCGCTGTATCCCCAAACATATTGAATAAACTTGCGTTTACTCTATGTACTCGTTTCTGCTTTCATAATTTCATTGGAATTTGGTAGAATTTCTTAATTTCATCACCAGTATCGAGGAATATAAAATATTTCTAAATCACTTTCATTTTTGAAGCTTGTAGTATTTATAAAATATATTTCGGGAGAAATAAAAATATATGTAGGAGTTTATAAAATATATGTAGGGAGAGGTAAAGAAAACAAAAAAAAACATATATAAATACCTTTCAATAGCATACAGGGATTAGTGAGGAGCATATTCCTACTAGACAATAGGGTCTTAAACATATAAATAATTTTACTTAATGAACTAATTTAGTTCCCTTTCTTAAATAAATCTCGTTTTAAAAATATTTTATTGCATCATTGCTTGAATAAATTAGCCCAGTAATTGGTTAAAATATTAATAAATATTATTTTTATAAAAATATGTAATAAAACTCTAATTACAATAAATACTTTTTATAATCCTTCAAAACAGTTAATTACCATCAAATATTATGTGTTTTGGTAACCGAACACGCGTTCGGATAACTTTTTTTTTAAAAATAGCATGCTAGAACATTATAAATGCATTTTTAGGAATCAATATCACTAATACTAAAATTTAACAAACAATATTTTTTAAAAAATATTTAAATTTTACGAAAATACCAACTACAAAAAATTTTTAGCAATATTTTTGAAAAACTTCAAAACGATGAGAGAAAAAAGTAATAAACTTATATCAGTAAAAGTATTTCTAAAACAAATTAAGTGCATTTATCTAGACAAGGTACTAAATTTGTAATGTTTTATTAAAATTTTTAACTTTTAGAGCTGATCGAGGAAATATTATAAGAAATGTGAGATTTTTATTTAAATGACAAACCATATAACTCAAAAAATATTCATACAATAAAAAATATTACACTACATTCACTAAAACATATTATAAATATCGGGCTCAAAAGGTTTTGTATAAATACATTCGTAATATTTTGAGTTATCCAACTTGCCAAGATAGATTCTGAACATTTTAAATCCCGACTTCTGGTAGGTTAAAAGCCCACTTCGTTTTTCTTTCTTTATTTATAAAATTGATTGTAACTTGGCCTCTAAGTAACGTAAAAATAAAACAAAGCATGTTTTTTCCATGCCAAAAGATATATCTCGGTTTATTAAAATAGAAAAAAAAATATGTTTTGATCGAATTTGGTTATTTTAACTTCATAGTGTTAAAGATGGTGACTTTATTAATAAAAACAGTTAAATCTAGGACTCAAGCGATCAAGACGGGGAAAATGGTCTGGGCCTTCCTGGTTGTTTCCGTCTAATCTTTTTCTATTTTTGCAATATATTACATGATTTTTTACGTTGACATAAACTATGTCCAGCCATAATTTATCGCTAGCCTTCTGCAACCAAGGCTGCGGGTTTGACCCGGGCTAAGTCGGTGGATTTTCAGGATACAGAAAATTCGCATTATCCATGCCGTATGATTATACGACATTTAAGAGATCCCTATAGTGCCTGTTTGGCTTGGATGCTTTCGGGAAAATTGAATCCTAGTACAGATTCGCATCGTCAGAGGAGCTCAGGTTCTTCCATCTATAGAGGAAACTGATCGTCGAAATTACCTGCGGCAATAGGTATCCGTCTATAGGAAGCCCCACTAAAAAGAGATACTAACTCCAGGAGAATGAACTAGAACTGCAAGGTAAAACATCAATCCACAGCCCATTAGAAATAAAAAAACTGTGTGTGTGTTTTTTGGTGTGTTGTTGTTAAGCCATAATAAACTCTTATTGTATCACCTTTTCATTTTCTTGCGCGTCTTCCAACTTTCGTATCTGCAATTATTTTCGATGATCGAATTTTTTTTTACTCAATGTTTCATATACTGAAAGTTATGAATTGAAGTACTTTGAGTATTCTATTTAAAATTTCAGTTCTTTAAGACGGTGATCGAGAAATCACGTTCGGACTAGGATAAAGAAAAAAAGCACGAACGAATCGAATCAAATGTAAGAAGATGTTAGTTGAAGAAATCATCACAAAATTCTGAAATTTGTAATCACAATAACTAATGATGTCATTGAGGGTGTCAACGTTTCACATTTTCGAAAATGTGCTCGTCCTCTCTTATTTAAGTGCAGGGTAAGTTTTTTTTTCATGTAATTTTCCCAGAACAGATATGACCTCTTATTTTACTTCGTGCCCAATTATCGTTAAATTTTGGGTCACTCTATACAGCATGCTGTTATCTAATATATCTGTTTTAAGGGGGAGGGGATATATCTTGATATTGCACATTTTGACGTAATTTCTCGATTCCTCATAGACCAGTAAATTCTTCTCCTTTTAATATGAGTTTCTTACAGTTCATGCAGAAAAGTACAAAGTTTAAAAAAAAATTTCTATAGAACTATAGTATTTTTTAAAACAGCATAAATTGTGAATACAAAAATAATGAAAACGAAATAGCCTTCTGTTTGTTACCCACAATATAACTTTTGAAAGACTAAAGGTAGATCCTATATTTTTGTATAAAATGAAAGCGTGAGATGCCTGTATTCTGTATACCTCCAAATTTAAGAAGACAATGACCCATTAAAACTAATTTCCTAAACTGTTAGGTTACTTAGCTGAAAATGGAATCAATATCTTAATGATTATTATATTCCACAATATAAATATATATTTAAAAAACTATTATAAACTAATTTTTTTTAAACTAATTTTTTTAAAAATTAAAATTTTTTTAATTAAATTTTTTTATAATTAAATTTTTTAAACTATTTTTAAAAATGCTCCTTATGCATTATTTTTTAAGATATGTACATCATTTTTGTTTTCGATATAGATGAACTACAACAAAATATATCTGTGCATAGATTTTAAATTCAGAATAACAGAAACATGAAAATCTTGAAATAACAGAAAATCTTGAAATCAGAAATAACAAAAAAAAAATATTTATTTTAAAAAACCCGGAATTTTCATAATATTTAAGCGTTTAGCTAGTCCATCATCAAATATCAATATTGCTTCATTTTAGACCAATATAAATTTTTGTTTTGTAAGATGCTGATATTTTTGGTCAGTAATTCTAAGCTGTAAAATTGAGTTGTCAACCTCATCACTTGAAGGGGATTTAAAAATACGAGGTGAGTCCCCAACAGACCTCATGTTGAGTCTATGTGCGAGATACTGATGAAACAAATAACAAATAAAAATATTCCAAACAGAACCCAACGAAAGATATATTTCTTTACATTTTTCTAAGGGTCAAGTATTTTCTTACACTTGCATTTTTTAGTGCTGAGAGCGTAATTATTATCAGATTTCGACGAGGTTTGCTTTGAAACGTTCTTAAAAATCCATACTAATTTCTTAAAATGTTTCTGAAAATTCGATTTTCAGAAGGGTCAAAGGGATACTATGTCCAATATATCTACTAAAAAAAGTTCAAAAGAACCACTTTTTTAAAATTGTTTTAATTGAAATATTATTGTAAATTTTATTTGAATTCATAATATATTTCTTCTAATTATCAAGAATGAAATTTTTAATGTTATTTAAAAATATTTATCTTTTTGAGTTAAGATATCTTTACTCTACAAAATAATCTAAATTTGTTACATTCTCCTTTACTTCCTCAAGTATTCTATAAACAAATTGATAAATATTAAAAATGTTCAATAATTTGTCTCATTTACCAAGTTTATCGGTGATTATGAATAATCACTCGTAACTATATGTAATTAGCGAAATCATCAATTTTATTGAAACATCTATTGTAATTAGGAATATTTTAGAAAATATTTGGTCACCCTTGTTCAATTTCTTTCATTTTATCATAGTTGAATTGCGGTATTTTTGTCCAAACTATTCTTATTTTTGAGAACGTAATTTTGAAATCTATATACTTGATTTAAAAAAAAAACATCTTTTGATAAAAGAATGAAACACTTTGTTGTAAAATATTTAAAAGAAGTCTTAAAATACAGAAGCAATGAAGTAAGAACAACAAATTACTTTAAGCCGCAAATTTCATTTTTAAAATAAATACGTAATCAAAAACAATTTAGTCATTAATTAATATTAAAGTTAAAAAAGCATTCATGTCTGATGAATATTGTGAACAATACTCAAAAATATGAATAAAATTCGCATAAAGTTCAAAAATGCAGGCAAGTATGCCGATAAGTACTTCTAAACCCAATTTAGAAAAATCTGAGAGGCTAATTAGTTCATAAAATCCCTTAATTTCTGCGATTGGGCAATAAAGATTTTTATTTCTGCCGAAAAGACACTTGGAAAAACCCTAAATGTAGTTCTGAAGTTAGAGTGAAAAGTGCGTAATATTGTAACACAAAAAAATAATGTTTTTCTCTAAGTTTGATTGCCTTTTGGTTGTTTAATAATTAATGCTGTTAAAGATGCCATGAAATTAATTGCGCAAACAAAAAGTTATTAGTTACTCTTAAAATCTTAATTAGACATAAAATGTTGTTTTAATTGCACCATTTATCTTGGTTTAATAATAGCTAAAGCATGACAAAAAAAATTGTACTTTTGTTCTAAGCCAAGTTATTTTACTAATTTGTTTAGTAATGTACAAATATTATTTAGAAAAGTGTGAATAAATTCCATCTTTAATATTACGAGTTAACTAATCACTAATTTGATGCAAACTCTTTTTTTATTGATTTGTATTTTGATCTTGAAGCACCTACTTCTAAATTTAAACAATGTGATTTGCTAATTTATTTATTTAAAATTGTTAACACTAAAAAAAAACCCAGAAGGATTATTATAATTATTTTATTCTTAACCTGGCCCTTCACACGTGAAAAAAACGAACTTAACTCCACGCGCAGGGTATCTCATACCCAAGGGTATTTACATTTTATTTTTACCGTAAAATTTGCGTATAAAGGTGAAAAAGGAAGAAAAGTAGGAAATAAAATATGTTTGTTACACTTTTCACACATAAATTTAGTTTTTCAGTTCTTTTTATTGGGGCATTCATTACATTGTTTATACACTTCTTTAGTCTTCGTCACGAGTGAGTGGAGCTATACTCATTACAATAAAAGAAGTCACCCTCTAACTCATAGGTTCCCAACCTTTTTTGAATTGGCGCCCCCTTTTCTAGTAAATATTTCGATACCGCCCCCTCCCACTCTAGAAAATTAAGAGTATACATAATACACGGTGAAAACAAGAGTTAAATTTTAAAGAGTATATTTTATTATAATGGAATATATTTAAAAAAAATTTTCTAAAGCCCCCATTTTTTTGTTGAGAATCTGAAATAGTTATTGCCACAGATATATTTAACTGTGTAAAATTACATATTTTAGCCATAGATAGGATATTGTTGGAATTGAATTGCTACTGAATTTCTTCTTCATTTAAAATTGTGGAATAAAAGTTTTAGCTTATCTGTTATAAAGACAGGCAGGGTTTTGATGATACGTTTCAAAATAAATATTAATTGACAATTTCAGGCTTAAGGAGTCCCAAGTTAATTCCTGTTTAACATATTTAATTATGTTTCTTGGATAATATACGCAATGAAATGCAGTGGACGAAGCAATTTTCCTATTGATCATAGACAAAGACAACACGTGCACTACAGAAATTAAAATGCACTATATCGTTCAATTTCATATAAGTCTGAATGTAATGTAATCTAAGTTTTTTATCCACTTCCAGAACTACCGAAATATGCGAATTTACGTATATCTGATAGAAATGATTTAAATACATACAAACAACATAAGGTAAACAGTATGAAAGTTTACTTTTGTTCGTATATAATCAGCGTGTATTTTAGTCTTTTTTTAGATTATATTTGGTTAATCTGACCCAACCCCTCCACGCCATCTCAACGCCCTCTAATTTTCTCTGGATCTCCCTGAAAGCCTCAAACGCCCCCAAGGGGGCGTTATCGCCCACGTTGAGAACCTATGCTCTAACTGGACGCATTCCTCATGAAATCAGGATAAATGAGAGCCACAACATTGCACTTATTTCAGTCCTTTATTTTCATCACAATATTTAGGACAAATCCAGAAGGAATTTTGTATGCTGGCACTTGCTTTTGCTCTGCGTTTTGCCCCTATGCCTTCTCTACGAATTCCGTCTGCAACTCTTGTCTTCTTTGATGCCAGACATTCTGCACTTGTCAGATCTCTTGCAATGTTCGTTCAATTTCCACGATTTCCGCATGTTGTTTTCAACAGTGGAATTAGTCTCAGCTCCTCTAAACGTGCTGCTGACTTTGAGGATTCAGTGGTGACAATAGATGAACCATGTGTTGCTGAAACTTGGCCTAAATTATTATAAGGAAGATATTTGTGGAAGGAAGATGGACTCAAAGTCGTGTAGGACAACAGATTGGCCCGGATGTAGGGGTGGAATGCATTTCTTCATCCAATTTCGGTACTGCCCATATTTTCTAAAGTGACATTATTCACTCTTGACAATAATAACCCAGATTTTAAAACTCAGATAGTTGTACTTAAATAGAAATGGTCAGTCGGCACTTCTGTTTGAACCTCACAACAGCACAAACAAATCAAACAGCCGCCATCACACTTGAGCGTTGCCAATGCCGCAGTGCGAATGCTCTAACTCAAAACCATTAGGTGTAAAATTAGTATTTGCTTCAATGTGCCCATATTATCTTAGAGCCCATAATTGCAAACTTTGCCCTATCTAACTTGAATGAAATGCTCTTAAGATGTAAATTTTTCAGAGGCAACAAGACATTTTTTTTCTACTCCTGCCATGGTTTTGTAATCGCAACTAAATATTGTTTAAAAAATTCTCTGAATCTTGTTTTATTATAATACTTATTGCTTATAAATGTTTGTTGAAATTCTTGCTTTCAAATGAATAATAGTAAAATATGTTACAATTTTTTCAGACTGCAATTTTGCTCTTTAAACTGATGTCAAGTGAATAGAAGAATATATTATATATATATAAATATATATATATATATATATATATATATATAATTAAATTAAATCTAAAATTAAATCCTAGACCACTTCTAAATTTTATTTTCCCGCTACATCTTGAAGTATTAAATTTATTACCCAGTTCGGGAATGAAGAACACGTAGCTTTAAAAGATCTTCGCTGCTTCTACCATTAATTTTTATTACCTAGTATTTCAAATATACCTCTTCAATAAGGAATGTACTTGAACAGACATCTGGCTTTTGTGTGGCCACGGACTCTTGATTTTTAACAGGTGTTCATCTCTCTCTCTCTTTTCAAATCAGGTTACAAAATGATTTCATGGAATAAAGACGGTTAAAATAAAATGTCTTGATGTTCACTCGCAAAACACGACATATATATAATAAGAAGAGATTTTATAAAGGTAGCCCTTTCGATAAAATTGAAACTTTCAGCGATATAGATTGACACAATTTTTGTTTCGAATTTAATTTTATAATATTATTTATTTATTTACTTATTTGTATTTCTGATTTCTTAAGTGTGTATTTTTGAACTTTATTAATTCGGTAGTTAATTTGAAAAGAGCCCGAGTTTATATTTGTGTGGTGAAGAGCTACATTAATAGACAACGTAAAGTTCAACATCTCTTTTTTAATCTAATATTCTCGTAACCTAAATGTTAGCACTTAGTGGCAAAGAAACATCTATTGAACCCTAACGAGAAAAATTTTCAATTACCTAACACTGTAATCTGTGAATCACAGCCAACCGAGTTTTGAACATAACATAATTTGTAGACACAATCATAAGAGCATTCTCGAGTTTTAATCCAATGCGGAAATTCTAATAATAAACTATTGAAGTCAATCATTACACTTACAACCACTAAACCATTCTTTACAATTAGAATTTTAACATCCTAAATTATTCAATTACAATAGCTTCACTTAAACAATTACAATCTGAACATCCTCACTTTCGCAATTACAATCTCAACATCCTCTCTTACACAACTATTATCTCAATATCCTCACACAATTACAATCTCAACATCCTCACACAATTACAATCTCAACATCCTCACACAATTACAATCTCAACATTGTCACCTACGCAATTACAATCTCAACACATCCTCACTTACACAATTACTATCTCAACATCCTCATTTACACAATTGCAATCTCAACATGATACTTAAAATTACTATCTCAACATGATACTTAAAATTACATAATCTCAACATGATACTTAAAATTACAATCTCAACATATTCACCTAAATTTACAATCTTAGCATCGTCCCTTAAAATTACAATCTGAAACCCTCACTAGATCCGTTCAAAGAGCCAATCTCATTTTCATAGATAAACTTTCTTTCTATCAAACAATACATTTAACACATTTCTCTAGAGGTTAGCTTGAAAACGCGTTGCGAAACCGCTGCAAGTTTCTTCAATGGAAATTCTACACTCAAATTTATAAGCATTTTTATTCATGATTTTAGCACTAGAAATTTTATATCATTAGAAAGCAGAGATGTATTATATACGTATATATCTAATATATAAAATTCTCGTGTCACAGTATTTGTATCCAAACTCCTCCGAAACGGTGTGGCTGATTCTTATGAAATTTTGTGCGTATATTCAGTAGGTCTGAGAATAGGACGTAAACTATTTTTCATTCCGATATTGTAATTAGTTAAAAAGATATTAATTAAAAACCTTAAAACGCTTAATTGTCTTAACCCTGCGTGTTATTTTTCCCGCCTAACGTCGTGAATGAACAGAGGGTGAAATTTTTCGGTATTCTCGACGTTATTTAAACAGCCATCCGATTTTTGTTTTTTAAATCAGACAAAAAATACTTACAGAATCCGAAAGATCAATTATTTCGCCACAATACGGTATAATTTCTTTTGCAAAATAATAATATTTTCTATTTTTTAAGATTTTTTTAAAAAATAGTTAAAATTGATGCGTTTTTATGAAAATTATTTCGAAATTGTTGCGTATGAATTTATTTTCGAGTTATGAAAACGATATTCTACACTAAATAACTTCAAGCCTTTTTCTTTTAGAACCAGTCGTTTAAAAAATAAAATGCCCAAAACTTTTTCGTAAGGTTTTTCGAAAAATTGTCGAAAATTTTAACTTAACATTGAATAACTTCGTTATTTATTCAGATTATCATACGAAACTTTTGTTGCGTTTGTAGAATAATGTTATGAAACTTCTGTGCAAAGATTGAAAATATTCCTTAAAATTACGGATTTTAAATTTTTTTTGTGATTTTCGTAAATTAACGTTATTGCAAGAAATAATCTAAACAGTATTTTTTGTACATTTTTTATTTAAAAGTCCTTCGATTTCGAAATTAATGTGTGAAGTTTGAAAGCATTAACTTAAAAATTAAGCCCTAAAAAATAAAAACTTTAATAAAAAAATACGCGATATTACAGTTTGCCAAGCCTTGGCGACGAAAAATGGTTTCGCGCCAAATAGCTTTCAACTGTTTCACCTGAAACTTCACATCTAACTCAAGGGTTACACCAAAAAGTTCTGACTTAAACATGCGAAAATCAGCAAATTTGGCGAGTAAAAAAAATGCGAGTGAAAAAGTTATTTTTGCTTTAATTTTCATCATTTTCTCTTTATATAATTTTCAAAATTAAATCATTATTGATTTCAGATTAAGATAAAAGAATGTATTCAATACATTTCTGAGATTCCTTTAAAATATTTATCTGTATCAAATCACTTATTTAAAAAATAAAAAGCCAAAAACCTTTTTGAACAAATTTTAATAAAACACTCAAAATACTTAAATCAATCGCTTAATGATTTCTTCTTTAAAAAGATAATTGCATGAAACTTTATGTCCATGTGTCGAACATTTCAAAAACTCCTCACAATTTTACTTCAAAATTTAAAACATTAGTGAAATTTTGTAATTTGAAAAATTTCTACTTTTCTGTCTTTTTTCAACATACAACTATTTTTAAACAGGCTACATTTTCGTTTCCAAGGACTAAAAAACTGCAACGAAAGAATTGGAAAGTGGGTGAGTGATTTATAAATTCGCCCTGTTCACCTACTCGAGAGTTTTTGGCGACGGACTTCGAAATTTTAAGCCATGGTAAAGTGATGAGGACGACACCTGAGCTTTCACTTATCTCTCCTAATTACCACACCAACTTAAGAACAAATTTCGAAAAAGGGAGTTTTATGTCATAGTTAAAGAAATCACTCACATCGCGCGCATACACACACACACACATAAGTGCTATCAACCTAAGGGGAACAGGAAATTCCCATGGCGATGAAGTTATTCACTCGGTAAAAGCCTGTGCAACCCCGGGTTAAGCGGAGAGGAAAGAAACAAAGAAGCCAAAGTAATTTCGAAAAATAATATTGGAAGTGCTGATTTTGTCAAAAGAAGGGAAAATGCTAAACGAGAAAGCCATGATACGCACTCACGGGCCATGCACTCACATCGTACGTGTCACACCCACACAGAAGTGCTGGCTTCAGAAATAAAGGACTAAATTAACATGGGGATTATGTTATACCCTCGGTAAACACCCGTGCAACGCCGGGCCGGGTCAGCTAGTATATAATATATATATATATATATATATATATATATATACTAGCTTTTACCCGTGGCTTCGCTCTCATTAATGTCTTGAAATATCTCTGTCAGTCATAATCATTATAATAAAAAAATAAATAAAATAATATGATAAATTTTTATTGCTTGACTGGGACCATTAAAATTCTAAAATTGAGTTTAGTTTAAAAAATTGAAAACATATTTTATTATAATAATTAACAACAAAAATTCAATAAAAATCTTTTTGTTTTTCTTATTTCTATTAACCACAAGTATATTCGTTTTTAGAGTTTCAATTTAATATTTTAGGCGCTAAATTTGGAATTCGTCGCCAGATCTGGAAATGGTATATGCAATAAGTCACCAAATCTGGAAGTGGTGTATTGAATTAGTCGCCAAATCTGTATAATCGTTATTCCTGATGTTCCTTATCAGGAGAATGGAACAAAATTATGAAATTATTGTATTGTCGTCGGTCCTTGATAAGTGTGTAGAATTTCAAATTCATCTGACCTTTTAAAGAGGTTAAAAATCGAGTTCCAAGATTCCATTACATACAAATAAAACTTATAAAAGCTTGTTAAAAGGGAAACTTATTTATAAAAATTGCATTCAAAAGTGCATAGTCCGTGCTAAATTTGAGTACAATAAACAAGTTATTGCCAGTTTCTGGAACCAAATACAAATTCAGAGCATGGAAATGGCTGAATAATAGCACACTTAGCAAAAATATGAAATTAATAGAAATAAAAAAATTAAATAGTAGGTATAAATACTACCGTTACTAGAGAGACAATAGGACTATAAATGCATTTTAAGAAATAACTATGGTTAAATAAAACTAAGCGAATAAGTAATTTTTTACCTTAAGTTTAAATATGCAACTAATTATATCTATCTAGGAAAAAAGATAAATTTATATAATAAAATATTAATATTCTAAGGAATTTTAATCCTTACTATTTATATTTTCTTTATACAAATTATATGTGTATAATTTATACATTTTAGAACTTGATGTTTTTTTTTTAGCTCCGTAAAAATTGAAACGATGAGACAAAATATAAATTTTGAATTAAATGCAATCAGAAGTAATTAATGTAATGAAAAAATTATGATAAATTGTACTTAAAAATATTTATTATTCTTTTATGCATTTAACTCCGGAATTAGATGCAAACATATTTCATAATTTAGCCACTGGATACTCACTTATTCTCAAGTTCACTTAAAACTGAACAACTTTCTTTTAAAGTTTGTTTTCAAAGAAAAATAAATGATGGAGAACTTCCTAAGCTGGTTCATTGTAATTGTTCGTCTTTACTTTAAAACGAATGTATATTAGTTCCTGCAGAAGAATCAATTTCCATAACTGCCTTAGAGTCCCGCGAAATAAACGAAAAGTAATTTATCTTCATGCTTCAGCGGTGAAAACGCTGCTTATTTGAAGAATATTAGGGCTTTGAATATGTTGAGCTCGGGCGGACATCGGTTGTTCCGTTAAAGCTTTAATTAAAATGCACCTGTTCTGTTCGCAAAAGAATGTATGCCCTGTTATTAAAAATGAAGATCATTCCATGTAACATTACATGCTTCAAAACCAGATTCGTTTATATCGTGTTAGCAAAAGAATCCAAATGAATTCATATATTGCATACTATTAAATATTTAGAATTAATAATTCCATGCATCAAAGAAAAATAATTTACTCAATCTCGTTGAATGCTTCTGAGAAAATTTTAAGCGGATGCTGTACCAATGAAATAAAAATCTTTGATTTAATGGATTTTGCAATTTTTTTTGCTTGCAGCCTATGTATATGCAATATGTAAAAAGAATAATTCTATTAACAGTCAATGACACACACAAAAATTGGGGCTCCTAAACTCAGACCGCCACCTCATAGCCCTTATTTTTTTTCTAATGATTATAATCTTAAGTATATGCACTGATGGGGGAAAAATTATTGTTGAGTAATGAAAATTTGGACAATGCAATTCTTTAGTTAGTATGTTTAATCGATTGAATTTTCAAGATCGCCGGTTAATTTAAGCTTAAGAAGTAAATGTAAAATGTAAAGGGTTGTTACATTAATAGCCAGTGTAACCTCCACAATTGTAAATACAAGTGTGCATGCATTGTGCCATACAGTTGCCGAATGTCACTTCGTGGTATGGAGTTCCATTCATGTTGTGTCCTTATAAGACGGTCAGTGCTCGCTGTGGAGGTGCAGGAGTTGTTTTTCAATGATATCCCATATGAGCTCAATTCGAGACAGATCTGGTGATCTCGCAAACCAGAGTAACATGCCAACACTCTGTAGAGCCGTATTCATTTGAACAGAAACGTTGCACTGTTTGAGTTTCAGACGGTTGAAAACAATTTATTCTTAATTAGTTAACATTCACTAACTCAACCGTTGCGTTACAACAGCTAACGAAAGTTATACTCTTGGAAAACTCCTCCTTGTATGTTGTGCATGGATTTGCAGTACTACAGGTTTAATTACCAGACTGACGTACAAACATGCAGTCAGTGTGATTGGAATAACCACGAGAGTTCTCATGCTGTTATGTGTGTGTGGGAAATTGATTTCCAAACGTTGACTCCAGGTGTGGGTCCAATGTATCTAAGCCACAGACAGTTTGGTTGCAGGCGTTCTCCTAGCTTCCTTCTGACCAATACACGGCCATCACTGGCAACAAAACAGAACCTGTTTTCAAAAGAAAACACAACAGATCTCCACACCAACCTAGTGGCGTCGCAAACGGCAATGATTTGGATTCAGTGGAGTACACGTAGCAGGGCGTCTGGCTTGGAGCTTTCCTTGAAATAACCGATTTGTAATAGTTCGTTGTGTCACCGAGGTGCCAACTGCAGATCGAATTTCTGCCACAGACGCATTACGATGCACGGGAGCCGTACGCCGAATACGGTGGTCTTCCCTCTCAGTTGTGCCACGTTGCTTCCGGGAACCCTGCCATCTTGAGGCAATACCATCCCTTGATCACTGTTCCGAATAATCATGCACAGTGAATACATTCCGGCCAAGTCTTTCTGAATTATCGCAGAAAGAAAATTCACCTTCCGGTAGTCCTACCATATGACCTCGTTCCAATTTGGTGAGCTGTTGATAATGGCTTCTTTGTCTTCTTAAAGGCATTCCTTGCTAATATCAACTCAATACGTCAAATTTTAAAGACAAATAGCACTGGCGAACTTAACAGCTTGCATTTAGAGCGAACATGAGGGAGCTGAATCATGCTACGACCGCCACGCCTAACCTCGAAGAGCGAAATTTCAATCGATATCATCTTTCAGATAAATAATCACGCGTATACCAAATTTCATTCATCTAACACAAGTCTATCTCGATATTAAATTTTTTTTCCTTTAGTGTAGTACGCAAAATGTAAACAAGTATTTGTTATTAATAATTAATTTCATTAATTAATGATAATTATTCAATCAGTAATATATTTCTTACTGCTTTTTTTATCCCAAAATAATATGTTTGGAGGAGTATTGGGTTATCATACGAGAATGATGGACTTTCGGACCTGGACTCCCCCTCCCCGGAAAAATTCATGTGTACGCCACTAATCACAATACTACAGAAAGTAAACCATTTAATTGTTTAGAAAAAAAAATTTAATGTATGAGGTAATTTTAAAATACTCTACTCAAGCCATAATATTTTATGCATCATAAGTGTATGAAACTCGATTTACAAACACGTGGATCATGAACACCAAAATCTGGTGTAGACTTTGTGGTAACATAATTGAAGTTAATAAAGTATTTTTTATTACGAATATTTTTCAAAAAACGCATAAAAAATATTTATATTTTACGTTTACCCTTTTTAAAAAAAAGCATTACTTTGATTCAAAAGTGCATAATTGTGTTTTATTTTTTAATATCAACAGATAGAAAAAGAAGTTCGAAACATTTGGCAAATTAAAAAAAGGACTTGACATTTGAAACGGATAAAAGCTAGCAACTTAGTAATGCATTAATTCTGATGCAATTACAAGAGTTAAAATTTAAAAACTTTGTAATCAAATTTAAAACTTGTCTTATTAATTTAATTAACCCGTTTATCCCAATTTATTTATTTTGTTCAAATTTGAGAAGAATCATATTTTCTGAAGTTCATTAAACCGAAACAAACTAAACGTAACAAAATTTGAAAAAAAAAAAGCGTATTTATGAAATCTGACCCATCCTCTAAAAAGGATACTGGGATAAAGAGGATATAATTTTCGCTTACATAGTTTTCAACTCTCTCTCTCAAAAATAAATAGCTAAGATGTTTCCATAGCCAACAAAACACTAAACCTTTTCGGAAGCCGAATGATGAGCTCTCAACACGTATTTTTGTCTTCTATGTAGCATTTTGGCCACTACTTGAGTATACATGGTCATTCTGATGATTAAAAGATTCTACAACTTCAAAAATTCTCACATCGATAAGTGGCCGCGGTAGCCTAGTGAACAAAGTAACAGACTCATGGCAGATGTGTCATGAGTTCGAGCCTTGTACCTCTAAATATCCGCCGTGAAGAAGGGACCGATGCACGTTAAATATGTTGCGGCTCAAACACTCTCCCGTTTGTAAAATGTGATGGGGAAGCAGGGGTTACCAGTTCTGGTTTTCTCCGCGTCAATTGACCATGGTGAAAAAATAGGAAGTGTATCACCAAAAACCTTCGTACAGCTTTATAGAGCGACGTTAATACTATAGCACTACTCTTTGGGCGAATCAAACAAGTAAAAGTTTTGCAATTTGAGCTTTTTTAAATTATTCAAGAGCTTATAAGGATACCATTGGAGATGGAATCGTAAGTGCGTATAGCATGAAACATTGTTTAATAATAAATAATAATAATTAATAATAAATAATAGTTTAAAAAATTAAAAAAGACCCTTTTCTAATTAATCGAATTAAGGTGTAACTTAATCTTTTAGTCTCCAAATCTGGAAAATAGATCTGAAATTAGTCGCCAGATACAGGATGGAATCTGAAACTGGGAAATCATTAATCCTGATGATCCTGATCAGGACAATGGAGCAAAATTATTAAATTATTGTATTGTCATCGGTCCTGGACAAGTGAGCAAAATTTCGAATTAATCTGATATTTTAAATTGGGTAAAAATTAAGTTCAAAAAATCCGTTACATACAAGGGAAGCTTATAAAAGGGTATTAAAAATGTTGCGGAAATAGCACTAATTTGCACGTATGGGAATGGTGGTAATTTGAGCAATGCTGTTTTATACACGTAAAATTGAATATATTATGTTAATTATATTTATAGACAAAAAAGTAAAATTTAAATAAGCATGTGTCTATGAAGTAAATCTCACATTACATTTTTATTTCTTATGCATTTAGTATCTCACATTTCTCAGAACCGATCCTTATTTCTCAATTCTGTATTTTATTTCATGATGTCCGCTAGTTTTTAAAAAAAATTTAAAAATTAAAATAATTTATGTCCTTTAATAAACAAAATTTTAATAAAATTTATAAAAAATTAGTTTTTTTATTTTTAAGTCCTGTAACTGAATTTTTCGCATGAGTATAGTGAGTAGTTTGGTAGATTGCTGAAAAACGTAATATATCTTGTTAGTATTTTATCCAATACACCATGACATGACTCAGTTATCAGACTTTTAAAGTAATTTAGATATCTAATGAATGAAATATAATATATCACAACTGAAAAAGAAAAAATAAAAGGAAAAGAAATGGAACGAAGAATTATGACGTAGAACAAAATACTGTATATAAATTTATTTAAGTTTCTAACTACAATGTAAATAAGTATGATAGTTCAACAAATTCAACAATTTCAGGGCAACTTTAGATGTGTAAATATAACAATTTCAGCGGAGAATTGCAATTTGTAGATTAACATTATTTTCCAAATATATCCAAAGTCAAAGATCTAGTATATGCGAAATACGAGGGAATCTTTAACTAAAATTATCAAAAAAATAAAAAATTCCTGAAAAATTTTTTAAAAAGTTCACATAATGGAGAAAAATAAGAAATAACTTTTAAATAATTTTAATGAAATCATTTTAAATTTAGAATTTTATGAAACACACACACACACACAATATATTGAAGTCAATTTAATTTTATAGGATCTAATTATTTCTTTCTTAATATATATTACAACAGATTTCTATCTTCATAGAAAATTCAAGATTTCAAAAGACAAAAGTTAGATGAGTCTGAAAAATATTCACAATAAAAACTTCAAGGAATCTTAGATAAGTAATTTAATAATTTTTCTTCGAAAGTTTGTTTTCCATCCACATAATTTTTCAAATTGTCTATCATCAAAAAATGAATATTAATTTCATTTTCATTATATTTGTTCTTAAGCTTGAGTTAACATGCAATTATAATTTATTTAATAAAATTAAATTCTTTCAGTTTTTATTTTGTTTTCACTTTACATAACTTTTTAATGAAGAAATAGTTTGCGGAGCGGAAATTTGATTAAAAACAAATTATAAAAAAAAAATTGTTTTGCTAAAAGTATTTGTTAAGAGGAGAAAATTTTTTACAAAAGAAAGTCAGTGCCGTTCTTTTTAGATTAATAATTGATTTAAACTAGATTTTCTTAGAAACTCTCTTAAGTTTCGTAGGAAGAAAGTTAAGTACCATATACAGATTTCTCGGGATTTCCAGTACTTTTAAAATGCTCAATTGATAAATTTTATTAATAATATTTTTATCTGTTTTTTTGGTTAAAAAGTAAACGTGTACTCTATATTCTTGTACCGTAAGGTTGATAGTTTGAATTCTGTAGTTTTGCATAATGTAAGTGTTTCATTCTTTTTTTTTCTTTTACCATTATTTATGTATGCAAATACATTTAATTGGCACGTAGCTTAAGTTCCTTGCATTTTATTTGCGAATTCACTTTAATTGACTTTTTTTTTACTTGAATAGAGTGGTTGCCTACATTGAACATACACTACTATTTGTAAAAAATGCAACACCATGAAGGAATCATCCGAATTAAATGAACTTTGCAGCAAATATCAATTATAGGATGTTAAGAAAATATTAAAGTTTCAGAGCCACCACTCATGCGTGACGGGCTCAGCGCTCTCTGAACAGATGCTGAAAGCGTATAAATAGATGGCTGTAGTGGGACGTTGAAAATAGTTAATGATTATTTGTTAGTGGTGAACGTTTAGTGAAAGATAAGTATGCCTCCACGACGAAATAAGAAGAACTTCCAGCATCTTAAGGAGTTTGAACGGAGTAGGATTATCGGACTTCCAAAAATAGGATTTTTCTATAGCGTAATAGGAGCTCGTGTGCAGCGGAACAGTTCCACAGTGAAACGAGTTTGAAAGCAGTGGAACGGCAAGCACCGAACAACTAAAAAAAATGGCATGGAGGACGGAAGATGACGTCAGGGTGGGACGATTGATACCCGCTCCGAATGGTGGTGAATGACCGCATAGCTTCCTCCAGGCAGTTGGTAGCAAGTTGGTCTAATGCTACAGGTGTACTAATGTTGGCTTCGTCAATTCGTCGACGTCTGCTGTACCGTGCAAGGGTGCCTTTATACAGGATCCTTTTCACGGCAAACCATCAACGGCTGCTTCTGCATTGGGCTCATATGCTCAGAGCATGACAAGCTGATGGTCACCAAGTTGTCTTTTCAGATGAATCACAATTCAATTTGTGGAACCATGTTGGCCGCATTCGTGTTAGACACTATGCCGATGAACGCTGCCTTCCAGAGTGCATCCAACGACAGTGATGCCCTCTGGAATTTCCAGTGTTATCCAACGACATAGTGACCTAACACCCGAAGTTATGGTTTGGGTGTGATTTCCTATCATATACGATGCAATTTGCTAGGAATTTAGGGTAATTTCAATAGCAACAGGTACGTCCGTGAATTTCTACAGTCCGAAGTCGTTCCTTTCCTTCAAGGCATCCCTAGAGCTACCTTTCAGCAGGATAATGCACGCCCAAAAGTTGCAAAGACTATTCGAGACTTCTGTTCAGCCCAACACATGAAACTTCTTCCTTGGCTTTCTTATTCGCCAGATATGTCGCCTATTGAGCACGTGTGGGATTTGGTTGTTCGACGTCTTGCTTGTGATCTGCGTCCTGCAGCTTCAAAAGACGAACTTTTGCTGCACGTACAAACAATATGGAATTCTCTTCCACAAGCAAACATTCAAAATCTGTTAGACTCCATGTCACGTCGTATAGCAGATCTTATTGCAGCGAATGGTGGCTACATCAAATACTTATTTTGGACACTTAATATTATTGTTTTGCTTTGAAAATTTCGTAATTTATTTGTATTAATACAAGTCGTTTTTGCATTAAGTTTCATTTAATTCTGATGATTCTTTCAATGTGTTGCATTTTCTTACAAACATCAGTATATATTCAAATATGTGGCAATTTTTTTTTGCATGCATTAGCTATACATTTAAATATTTGGCTATAGATATTCTGCATGCATTATCTATATAATCAAATATCTGGCAACATAGTTTTTGCTTTGTATCATCAAGATATACACTGAAGAAGAAAATACACCACCAGATTTTTCATTAATCTTGTCTGGATGACGTGAAGGTCACGTGTTTACGTTCATATTGTATTTACTGTAAAATCCGGCGTATAGCGCGCACATACACTTTCTAGCAGCAGTTTTTGATTTTTTGATATATTCGCCCTATAATGTGCACCCCCGTTTCATAAAGAATCTTGATACGTACGTGTGCAATGTTCAAGTTTTTTGAAGTCATTTACTCGAAAGGTATTATTCCAAACACTTAAGAAAAATAGTACACTTCTAGAATTACAATTCTTCAAGTTCATAAGGAATATATTTTCTTTCTAATAAACATACTTTGATATTTATAGAAGTGTAATTTTTCTTAACGCTCATCTCTTTTTTTTAATTTTAAAAGCTCCCTTTTTCATACCCGGTGTATAACGCTCACCCCTAAATTTCAATCTTATTATATTTGTATTTAAAGTTCGCTTTATAAGACGGATTTTACGGTAACTGCTGCTGGAGAAAGAAAAAGATCATTATTCCCCTTACTTTGTGAAGTTTGAGATAAAATAATGTTTACAGCGAATTTGACAGAGGTGGTACCGCAATAGCCCAAACACTCGGAACGAATACCTCCGAAACTGCATAGTTATTCATGAGCCACCGTAATTAGTATATATGCAAAAGGGGATAAATTATGGTGAAACCAATAGTAGATTCAAGAGGTTGCAATGCACGCATCATCAAAGAATAAAGACGTTAGAGACTGTTCCACTAGGCAAAGCAAGATTTGTACCAGTCACTCGGTCAGCTGACAGCCCAATACATTGCAACTGCCAATAGAATGTGTTTCGGAACACATAGTTCAGTGGAAACTGTTGGATATGGGACTGCGCAGGAAACGTGCTACAAATGTGCATCTGTTGACTGAACATTATGATGAACTAAGTCTACAGTGGACTTGGGAACATAAGATTGGACCAGAAAAGTGGAAGAGAGTTTCCTGGTAGAATGTGAATCATGATTTCTTATTCATCACGTCGATGGTTGTCAAAGAGTGCACCGTCTTCCAAGTGAACTGTTGCTCTCTCTCCGTTTACAACATTTCTTACACAGGCTGGTGACGGCGGTATTATGCTTTGATAAACTTCTCATGTGTGACCCCGGGATTCTTAATTGTGGTAGAACACTTAATGAAAGCTACAGTCAATCTAAATTGCAGATCACTTACACTTTAACATGATTTCTCTGCCTTTCCAACTGGAAATTGGATTTTCCTGCAGGACAACGCCCCATGTCACAAGGTTCATATTGTGTCGGAGTGACTCGACGGGAATAATAATGAATTCCAAATAATGCCGGGGCACCTAATGTACCGAATCTTAATCTTATAGTGCACAATTGTGCTTTCATAGAAAAGCAGCTCTGAGCACAAAAACCTCGAAGTCGGAATATCTCGAGCTTGAGCAACAGCTGCTTAGGTATTTGGAACATCTTTTCTCCAGTCATCTATCTACAAAGAATTTATAGCAGAAATACCAAAACGAGTTGCAGATGTTTTAATAGTCTAAAGTACCTGTTATTGGGTAGGTGTTTATAAAGTTGGGGCGTTTCAGTGTAGTATCTGAATCTCGGGATAACCATAGATATATTGAAATGCTATGCTAATTTTTGTGAAGCTTGGATGTCTTAGATGTTGCTTTTTTCGGTACTATTCTTTTCACGATTAAACTGTCGTAACTTTGAGTACATTTCAATGTGTTGTATTTGCTTAGTCGTAATGAGCGTTCAAAAAAGATAAGTATTGTTACATTCTCACGATTTGAAAATGAATGTAGTTTATTGTAATAAAAAAAGATGCCGTTATATATATATACTACTGGCCATTAAAATTGCCACGTCACAAAAAAAATATTCAGATAACGAAATGACACTTATTGGACAAATATATTTTCCTAAAAATAACAAGTGATTGAATTTTAAAGAAATTCGGGTGCATAGATCTCAAGAAATCAGGAAATCAGTATCTAGAACAACTACCTCTATACTGTAATAGCAGCACTTATACGTCTGCACATTGAGTCAAACAGAGATTGGATTGCAAGTACAGGTACAAATGCCCATGTAGCTTCAAAACGATGCCACAACTCAAAAATCGTAGTGACGGGCGTATGGTGACAAGTCAGATGCTAGGCAACCATGAACCAGCCATTTAATATTGGCAAGAGATCTGGTGAACTAGTAGGCCAGTACAACAGCCGAACATTTTCCGTATAAAAGATGGTCCGTACAATGTTTCGCAGGGCTCGAATAAAAGGTAGAGTCACGAGTCGTAACACACCAGAAATGAAAAGTGCACTGTTCAAAGTATCGTTAATGTGAACAAGTGATGACAGAGACGTGCATCCAATAACTCTCCAACACGCCAAGTGATGGGTCAGTGTGACGATGATGAATGTCCGCGGTGAATGTGCGTTGACCACGATGCCAGCCGAACACAGATGCGATCACCTTGATACTGTAAATAGAACCTGGATTCATCTAAAAAATTATCGTCTTGTCATTCCTGCACCCAGGTTCGACATTGATCACACCAATGATGATGTTCCTGTCTGTGATGCAGCGTTTAGGGTAGCCGCGGCCATGGTCTCCGAGCTAAGAGTCTATGGTGCTGCAAAAGTCGTCAAACTGCTCGCGCAGACACCTGTTTTGCAAACGATCCCAATTCTTGACTCAAGGCTCGTGACGTGGCTGCACGATCCATTAAGGCCATGCGGGTAACATGCCTGTCTTCTCGACTGCTAGTGATAGGGGGCCGTTGAGATTCAGCACGGCGTTCTGTATCACCTTCCTGAACTCATCTTTTCCATATTCTGCTAACATTCATTGGATTTCTCTCTTGACCGACGCGAGCAGCAATACTTCGATACAATAAACAGCAATCCAAGTACGCTACAATTCGACCTTTATCAAAGTTAGAAACGTGCTTGTATGCATTTCAGCTTCTTACACGAGGTATCACAACAGCTTTTCACCAGGCAACAACGTTCAAATGCGATTTGTGTATGAGAAACCAGTTGAACAATTTCCTCATTTAAACACATTTTAAGTGTCGCTACTGACGCCTGCATTGTTTAAATGCGCTGAAAAGCTAATCATTTACATATCACAGCACCTTCTTCCTGTCGTTTAAATTCCACGTCTGTACCATGTCACCTTCTTGGTGTAGCAATTTTAATGGCCCGTGGACAATGAAAATGGAGGAAAATCTCAACGATTTTTTTAAATCAAGCCATTTATTTCAATAGAGTTCAAGATTTCATTGTGATAAAGACAGACAATAAAAATAATGAGTGATTAAATTATGATGTCAGTGTCTTAATTTATTCGCAGAAAATACCTTTTAACCAAGCGATTATTTTTTTTAAATTTAAGTTCATAAAAACTATTTTTTATGTAAAATTCATTGAAGAACTATTTTTTTTAAAAAAATTAATCTTTCGTTTTCGAGTATCAAACTATCACGACGTTGGAATCAGGAGCAGAGTAGAAAGAAAATCGTACAGGCATCTTATATACATGATATATACTTCTTAAATCTCCCAAATGGAATTATTTTCATCCCCAAATTATTCTCAAAACGTACGTTTAGCTAATTAAAGCAAATTAATTTTTTACATAAAAGTTAGTTTTATTTACTGGAGGTATTATTTTTGACAGCGGAGTATCACATTTAAGCTTAAATGCTTTTACATACAGTTCTTATTAAGATAACATTGAGACCATCTTATTTTATTTAAATGTTTTATTCTGCTAGTTTGCGTAACAAAATTAGATAAGAGTTAAGGATATTTTAGGAAACGCAATAGTGCACATTTTTGTAAAATTAATTCATATAAACACGTTTTTTAAAAAACTATTTTGAGGGAAAAAATTAATGTATTTTACGAAGGAAAGTATTTATAATAAAATTAAAATGTTTAATTTTGCTTAATATATTTACTGAAATTAACAATTGTTTATATATATTTTTCTCTTATTTTATACTTTTGTTTTACATTTCTTATCTATACGTACTGAAAAACTATTTCTACTCTTGATTTTAAATCTTTATCTTCCGAAGCATAAATAACTCTTGCCTTTAACCACTTCCCAGTTTTACCAGAACACCACTCAGACACTTCCCTAATTAGCTCTAGCTTCGCTCGGGCAAAACTTTTTTTTTATCTCTAATTCTCTGATTTTCCAGTACTTTTTGCTAATTTAGTGTGCACGGTATCTAACAGATGTCACTAACAGTTTTAAGTTATGAAAACAAAAAAAAAATGTCTAAACCCATTTCAAGGTTAGGTTTAAAATCATTTTTTTAGACTAGATAAGGCAGGAATTTTCTTTTTACTAGATCGGTGTACCGCAAGCTACGAACACTATTTCTTTTAAATTTGGAGCTTAAAATACAAGACGAATGAGTGGTTGTGAGAGGCTCCTAACAGAAAATAATTCTGATATTGAATCAGGTAGTAAATTTGAAATTTCTGTAAATGGTTTAGGTAGTAATGAAAGTTTGTTATCGGACTTCTCTTGTGGTAATATAGAAACGGATCAGCATCTCATAAATGACCCAACAACAGAAAAAAGGCAAGAAATAATACAAAAAATATTCTTCCATCTTTTCTAGATACATCATTGCGGAATGCTTTTGTTTTATAAACTGGGAGGAAAATTATAGCATTTGAATTCCAAGGTTGATATTTTATATCAAATTATTGAAAGACATGGGGCTGTAAATGAGAAAAAAGGATGATCAGGAATTTTGCCCAGTCTCTTACGATTGATAGAAAAAAACTTTTTAGAAGTGATTCCTCCCACCGACAAAACATTGAGACCAACAAGGCAATGTTTTGTGTTTTGGTCGAATAGAAACGATTTTGGAAAACGGGTCAAAAAAGAAACACGATATTTTTGTACCGTTTGCGATCTTAACTATGTTTGTCTCCTTATTTTAAAATTTATCACATAAAAACAGAGTTTTAGGAGAATAATTAAATGTATATAAGTACAATATATTATCTTTTTAAATCTAACATAAAATTTTGTAAAGTGTTGTTTTGAGTTCGCTTATTTCTTCAGAAAAAGCAAATTTAAGAAAAAATATGTTTTTTCAATGAAAATACAAATTAGTATAATTCTTTAAATTCAATACTTATAACATTTCTGACGGCTGATTTGAGTTTATATGACTGAGTTCATCTAAAAAATGTTTACAAAAAATATGCTTATTTTTCGACATTATATGACAAAAAAAAAACTGTCAAGTGGTTAAAACAGGACTTAAAACCGTAATTTTTTCTTTCGGGTTTAACTAAAAAAATATACATCGGTTCAGTTCTGGTTCCTTTCGCCATAAATAACGATTTTCGGTTCTATTCCAAGTGAATAATTTTATTTTATGTGTATCTGCACTAAAAATATAATTCTATTTTAAGCAAAGAATGAAATTCTATCAAAATTAAGAAGATTTTATTCTTTTTTCATTGGTACCCGTGTGAAATGATACAATTAAACAGAATGTATGATACGAACGATGAGCACAGAGCGGCGAGCATTGGCATTGTTACCTATTATTAAAATCGCAAAATCGCATCGCAACAAGGTTCATGATTCTGGTTTGTCTATCTAAATAGTCTATACAAAAATCCGTGGATAATCGCATGCTGAGATGCGAAAAATATAGATCAGACTCATATTTTTTTTTAAATCATCCTTACTTCTAGTTCATTCAATTGAGTTAAATCTGCCTTCTACAAGTAATTTCATGCGAAACAGAAACAGAAAAGTACTAGTGAAAATCTAAACAGGAAATCCAGAAGTAATGTTCCTGTAATGATGATAATTATATGGTTAATGTTAAATTAGAAAATATTAATAAGTTGGTACAGTTTCAAAACGACTGAAGATATATCGAACTGAAATAAACCGATACTTTTTTTCGGTTTACTTACGAACAAAATAACTGTTCTTTTCCCCTAATTTTTGATTTTCAGTTCAGTTCTGGTTCGAAACTCTGTTTTAAAAAAAAGCTTCAACAACCTTCATATCTCATATAATTTTCTGTCCTCACCAAAGATTTAAATACAACGGAAAGAAGAGCACAAGAGAACCAAGAACCAAAAGGAAAGCTAATTATAAACCTCAAATACAACTCTCAAATATAAAATAACTCAAACAAAAAAAATGTTATAAATCGATAAAAAAATCTACAAAAAAAGTTTAAGGCAATAAATATGTTGAAGCCTAACTACAGAAGGATGCTACACTGAGAAACTCATCTGCAAGAAATATAGACTCTACTAAATCATACCATTCATTTAAAAAAATAGTAACTCCTAAATAAATGTAATTTTATTCCTTCCCAAATACTAAGCACAAAAATCAAGAGCGAAGAGATAGCTTTATACGGAAAAAGTAAAGGTTTTTCCCTATTTTTGTGAAATACATTCCAAGAAAAAAGTAAAAGCTTTCCCTTCAAGTTGTCAATGCAAGTGTCATTGCCGTGACATTTCTTCGGAAGCATTTTTGCCGCATACATTCACTTTAACATTTATTTAGAAAGAATGGTGTTTCGTGAGTTCTTGTATTTTAAAGAGTATTTGTATACTACTGACATTTTACGAATTTTTGCCTTTATCTCTGTTTTCAAAAGCTGCAATGGAGCAGAAAGTAAATTGATTACAAAATTAGTGCTATCAATAGATTACACGGCTGTACACGAATATATTCTATGGTATTGCACCTCTTTTTCTTCTTACCATGCTTTTGAAGTGAAAACTTCTTTAGGCACGTTTTACTGAAAAGTGAATTTAAATGAAGCGCCAGGTTCGTGTACTTTGCGTTTATTCTGTTTTTATCCGCTTGACTCGACCATTGCGCTCGGGTTGGCGATACGAGCACAATCCCGGGATCGAGACTAGAACTCTTTTTTTTTTTTTTTTTACATTTCCTTGCATTGTCATCCACTTCTGAGCTATGATCCTAATTTCAAGTCTCTAGCTCATGGAAGTTAGTTTAAAACCAATTGCAAAATTCCATCCGGACAGGCATACAGGAATGCGAGTTAATAAAATATCATGGTAATCTGGGGCCCCTCTTTGACCCCAGAGCCACGAAATTATATGCGTAGACGCAACTCGACCCGTGCTATCGACAGGTGCTGTAAATTCATGTAAACTTTGGAGTTACGAGGCCGCTGACAAAATTGGGGCCCATCTCTTTGGAAGCCCGAATTCGAGACTAGAACTCTTTTTTTTTTTTTTTTTTTAACATTTTCATGCATTGTTATCCACTTTTCAGCTATATTCCAAATTTCAAGTCTCTAACATTGGGAAGTTAAATAAAAACCAGTTACAAAATTCCAACCGGATAGACAAGAAAGCAAGTTAATAAAAACATGGTAAAATGTGCCAAAAGAATTAAAATCGGAAAATTTAAGGAAATTAATTAGCGAGAAAATTGTCAATATGTTTGTGTGTGTGTGTTTTTGAAGACAGTTAAGGGATTACGAGAGAGAAAATAAAAGCATTAATTGGGAAAAAGTACGAATCCTCTCCTTTTGTTTGCTTAGAGAATTTTGAGAAAAGTAAATGGGGAAGGGGGCTCTCTGGGCATAAGTTTTTCTAGCTTTACATAGTATAAAGCGTTATACAAGTTATATAAATGGTATTTACTTTTTTTCACAACGGTATTATCGACATTATATGAAAGGAAGCACACGGTTGCCAACTCAGTACGTACGACACAGGGGAAGTCAGGATTGCCAAATGGGGGAGTTATTACGAACGTTGGCACTGTTATTATAGTACGCTAATACTATGTAAACATATACTTTATAAAATTGACATTTAAATGACATGTACTTTTTAATATATGCGAATGCATAATTTTTTTATTGTACTTTACGGACAGCGGATGAAATAAACAAATCAACCGAAGATCGGTCACGAAAAACAGAACTACTTAAAAAACTGCATGCGAAAATGTCGTAAAAGAAAACGTAGTACATCCAAACAACCGGATTCACTTGCCGAGAATAAATCAGAAGTTTTCACTTCTATCTTGTGGTCATAAGCCCACGCACAATTTTGTTTTTCTTTTAATAAACAGCAAACGGATGACAGCAAACGGAGAAAGATGAAACAAAGCACATGATTGCCAATTCAGAGCCTAGACACTTACGAAATCGGGGTTGCCAGTTTGATGAGTTATTTTTAATTGTTGGCATAGTCACGATAGTACGTACGTACCAGATATTGTTTTGGCAAAATTACATACTACTTATACACTTAATTTCAAAAAGAATAGGTCAAACAACTTCATAATTAAAAGCTCATATAATTGAAGAGTTAGTTTTTTTAGTATGTTTATAATTATTTAAAACTTGTTTTCCACCCCCCACCCCCTTCATATTTTTTTATTTAAATAAAATATTCTAAGATGAGAACATACAAAATTGCTTTCTTTCATTATTATGTTTTTCTTTTTTATAGATTGTTTTGTGCAAGTGTATGTGAAATATTGAATGTCTACATTAATTCCTTATAAGCGAATCTTTATATAAATTTCCCAGGTTTATATTCTTTGTGTATATAATCTCCTTAAGAAACATTTAATTATTATCCTCTCTCTATGTTTTTTTTACTGAATTCATAAACACATAAATTAATTCAAGCATTTATAAATCGTCGAAAATTTTATTTTCTTATTTTTCAAACATTTGAATAAAAACTCCACTTCTTTTAATTTTTTACATATTTCTCAAAACAAACAACTGATTTATCTCTATTTTGCACATTTCGGAAACAATACCTTTATTTAATTTAGATTGAACAATAAGTAATTCACTTAACAAAAAGGAAATTACAAAAGAATATTTTTAACAATACTTAATGTCGCTCTTTAATATTCCTTAATAAACGAATGATTTTTTTCTTATCTGATATTTATTTATTTATTTTTCATAAATCTTCATTCTATGTACACACCTTAAAGATTTAATTTAGTCTCATATATTAAATATTTTTTTATGATTTATCTTAATAAATGAATAGTATTTATCTCTTGATCAGAGCTTTTCAAGTATATTTTGATATATAAATTTAATTAATGTCTTTTCTTTATTTACTATTTTAAATCTCCTAAAGATTTATCCTTTTCATTAAAACTCATAATTAAGAATTATTTTTTTTTATATTTGTTTCATCTCCATCTAATTTTATGCAGATATATATATCAACACAAAAACCTTTCTAAAAACTGAAACATAGTCTCTCAATCTCTCACTTTCTCATTAATCTCGTATTTAAATTTAGTACATAAACTAGCTGTACCCGTTCACACGTTGCTGTGTTTGAACAAAAAGGCAGTTTTGATACCTCAAACATAATCTATTAATGATCAAATGTATACAATACATCAAAATGAAAATTAACAATAAATTGTAATTATTAAATATCATTATGAAATGAATGATATTTGATGATTGATGGTGAACTTTATCTTAGTAGTGCTTGTAAATATACAACATTTTTTGATTTCCTATCTGGTGCAAGAACAAATAAATTTGATGGTTTTCCAACTCGTGAACTCCCAGCGTACAGCTGTCCATGTGAGAAGCATGGATTTATCAAATTTAATCCACATACTCGCAATGATTGTCCCTGTGCTTTGTTAACGGTCATCGCAAAAGCTAGTCGTACAGGAAACTGTACACGTTTGAATTCAAATGGAGTATCCGTTGGTATCATGGGAATGTATGGTAGTGGTACATGTTCCCCTTGGTGTTTTCCATTTAAAATGGTTGCCTCAATTATGTTATTCATTAATTTTTTTACCGTTAGCCTAGTCCCATTGCATAGTCACGGGGGATTTATTTTTCGTAGAAGGTGAACCAAGTTTCAAAGATAAAATATGCGGTGGTATTCCTGGTAAATCCAATGAATTCAAAAATTCTATTGGACAATTAACTGATTCTTCGTGATTGACAACAGTATCTATGGATTTATATGTTGTTTCTTGATCTGGTATTTCATTTTGAATTGTGCAGTTTATTAAATTCGCATCAATGTTTTTGGCTGCCAATATAGCATGCTCACTAACCCATTGATTATTTTTATAATTCTGCGATAAGTTTGGAAAAACTTTGGCAATCAATTCATCAGTGGATTTTACAATGTGACAAACGTTTTCTGGTATTGTAATACAATGTGTGGATTCGTCAATTTCCATTTTACGATTCCCAATATATCTAACCATTGTTCTGCAAACCTTTCAGAAGATTCATCTTGTTGTAATTGAACACGCATTTTGGTCTTTAAAGATATTTTCTCCACATACTGCCATAACACCGATGATTTGAGACATGCATTCAATTCATCTGCAGGTGTTGAACGTGGTATAACTGGTAGAGTTTATCAAAAATCACCAGCTAGCAAAATGAGGGCACCACCAAAGAGCTGCTCATTTCCTCTCAAATCTTTTAATGTGCCATTGAGTGCTTCCAATGATTTCATGGTGCATTCATCCCATATTATAAGCTGACACGATCTTAGTACTTTTCCCATCCTAGAATATTTGCTAATATTACATGTTGGAGTTACAATTACCTGCATATTTAAAGACTATTTCAATGCTGAATGTGCTGTTCGCCCGATTGTCAAAAAGAGTTGCAGCAATACCAGATGACGCAATAGCAAGTGCAATATTATTTTGTGATCTTATAGTTGCCAGGATAATTGAAATAAGAAAAGTTTTACCAGTGCCTCCAGGTGCATCTAAGAAATATAAACCTCGACTCTTGTTAGATATTGCATGTATAATTGTGTCATATGCTGTTCGTTGTTCTAATACCAATTTCGGCAGATAATTCGAACAAATGTTTGTAATTCATTAACGTCGAAGGGCGTTCCTCGTTGTACGTCACGATCGAAAATGTCATTACTATATCTATTTAGAGCAATCATTCCCAATTCTGTCAGGGATTTGTTGACTATTGTCAAACATACATCCTCAATTAAAATCAATGTTTCACTGTATATATTAGATGTAAATTGAATGTTGGGATTAGCATTTATTCTACGCATGCGATGTAAAATGTCTTCACTCATGTAGTCTTTATATTTTCCCCAAACATCCTTTGGATTAGCCGGAAAATATGTAGTTAGTATGATGGAAAATAGTGTACGTATCTGCTGTGGTTGAGCTGTATTAGAAGCATCAGGGAGTGAAATATCCCAATGAGCATCGTTTTCTAAGAGATTTAATTTCTGGCAAGCCTCACGAAATGTAGCACACACATGGCCATTGACTGTTTTTAATTCTTGGAAAGATGTTGGTCCACGAACATTGATTAATAATAATCTTAGGTAAAAGTATTCTGCGTTATTTGGATGTACAGTGTACAGATGACCCAATGCATCTGTGGAATATAAATGTAAGTGTCCTTGTACTGCTCTACCTTGTTTACGACACTGAAATTTTCTTGTTGATGTATTCCACGAAAAAAAGTTGGTACTTCAGAGTACAGTAGTGTCCTTGCAAAGGTATCAATTCTACATAATGTAAAAAATTCAGTTAATGTTGTTGGCGGTGTGACATTGCTCTTGCACTTACATTTCTGTTATGAAATACACACGCTGTCCATTTTCAAGATGTACTGCTAAATGAACAACCATTGGATATCGCTCACGAGTGGAAAATGATAAATTACGCCATACAGCCTCATTGCTACTTATGTAGCGTCCCAGTTGATATTGGGTGACTTCATCGTTAAATTCAGTTGTATTTTCCACTCCAAATACTGCCATATTGCTTCCTTTGTTCACATATTTGCAAATATATTTTATAGCTTTCACTGAATTGCAGTACTCAACATTTATGTGTGCGTTATACTTTTTTAGTAGTATTGGAGAATATGGTACTACCCAACGATTATCAACATCAATAGTATTGTTAAGTACTTTTAGTGTAATGGATTTTCAACTATCTTGGGTAGATCATCATCGAAAGAGTGGATATCCATCATTGCCTGTAATAGTTTCAGCAAGTCTCTAGGATACCTCTTTGTACACTTTCCATCTGACACACATAGGGAATTATTATTTAGTGAACCACATGGATCATGAATCATATTTTTTTAGACAATATCATGTAAGTCTTTATCAATTTCAATGTCTGGTATTTCTGCTGAGATGATTTCATCAATTCTGTTTGGTGTTATCTTTTCCATCATCCATATTAAAATATGCGCATGTGGTAAACCTCTTTTTTGTCATTCAATGGAATACATCCAACAGCGCGTCTCTCCAAATACATGGTGTTTCACAATAAAATCTATTAAAGATTTTAATTTTTGTTTAAATACTCGTCCAGAAATACCATGACGATCTGATGGGGATTGTCCAGTTAATATAAGCTCCTTTATTTCATCTCATGCTAGGTTGCATGTAAATGTGATGAAAAAATCTGAACGACCATATGTACAAACATACGCTATTGCATCTTGTGCATACTCATGTACGTGTCTTGGGCTGCCTAAAAATGTGGATGGTAAAATGACCATTTTCCCCAATTCACTGAGATTGCCATCATTTACAACTGCATCACGTAAATGGATGTACTCTTCAGAACGCAATTCGACTTCATTTAGTAGTATGTAGAGGAGTCTTTCACTTTCTATTTTTGCATACATGTCAACAAAGTATTGATGAAATAATTGTCTACATTTCAATATATGATTATCAGCATTCTCACGAATCATCGTTCGATATGCATAATAATTCATAGCACTGACCTTTTTGTTAATGTCCACATTAGAAGTCGGATTTCTCATATTAATATTAAAATGATATCCATCCTCTCCTTGCCAAAGTAGAATAAGATATTGTAATGCTTCATATGAACGATGAGTTTTTGATACTTGCTGGACGTCACCATTTCTACGATGAAGAATTATATCGCAAGAATTAAATTCTTTCCCATCTATGACAATTGCCATTTCATCGATCATTAGTGCGTTGAATTATATTCGATGTTGAACAATAGGTGTTTTATCTGCCTTTATTATTGCTTTGTAATCGTCAGATGGCATTTGTTCAAAATGACGGTTTTAAATAACCTAATTAATTGATTATGTTGTTCAAACAAATTTTGTAATTCAGCGACAATCTCTCGTTTGGGTACTCATATTCAGTTGACACCGTCTGTTGATTTGTTTTTGCCATTATTTCCCATAAAATATATCTGAAGATATATGTGATCAGCATTTGGCAAGGGTAGTAGTGATCCAGCATGGTGATAAATTCCCCCTTGTACTTTAAATGTTGGCATATAATTTGCTCTAATGATATTTATTGATCCGAGCGATGTCATTTAGAACCATACATTATACTTGCGTATATTTTTCAAAAAATTTTTTGATTGACTTGTTTTACCTGATATTAAAGTTAGTAATGGTTCAGGTGGTGAACGCAAGTCTAGTAACTTTATTTTTCCACCTGCACAGCACATACCTGGTGTTTCATTTTTAAATTTTTGAGCACCACAATACGTACACTTTTTATCCATTTTTACAATAATTATACTTGGATGAATACTGTAATTGTAAAAGGGATTGTAATTGAAACCACATAAATTTCAAATCAGTATGTATCGTTCGTCTTGTCTGTGTCCTGCGAATTCGATTTCTTTGCTGCCTTGCTTGCCTCTGTTCACTCGTTTCTAATGATCGAGCAAGAGCAGTGTGAACTCGATATCTTTCTTGCCTGGTTTGCCTCTGCTTACTTGTTTCTAATGATCGAGAAAGAGCAGTGTGAGCTCTTATCTTTTTCTTGCCTAGCTTATCTCTGCTCCCTTGTTTCTGAAGATCGTTCTTCTCTTCTCCTTTTTGCTTGATTTGTAGATCGACCAATGGCACTTCGTTTTGGTGGCATAATTGTGGGGTTAAATAAAACCTATTTCCAATTAGTTTCTTCTGTTGAAAATAAATAATATTGTATTAATAATTTATTCTCGTATTAATATTTGCAAAATTTTTTGACTGCATTTTTGTATTTATTAGAATTTTCTGGCGAAAAATTGAACGTCAAACGCACTAATGTTATTTTTTGTAAAACACAAAAACAACATTAAAGGAAACTCAATTTATGTATTTAAAATATTTTAAATATATTAAAGATTTTAATTTTTGCTTCAATACACGTGCAGAAATATCATGACGTTCTGATGAAGAATTATATCGCGAGAATTAAATATCATTATGAAATTAATGATATTATACTTGTAAATATACAATTGTTATTCTGCTATTTTTGGGATATTTCTTCAAAAACACCTAGAACCCCAACTGATTTTTAAAAAAAAATTACAAAAACCTTTTCGGGGATATACCTAATAATTTCCCAAATTTTCACGGCGATTGTATGTATGGTTTTTGAGTCTATCGAGGACAGACACACATTAATTTTTATATATATAGATAATCTCTAAGCAAGCATTTTTATGCTTAAATCAATCACGTTTCTTTCCATTGTAGTTCTTGAATCAAAGCTGGGGCCACGGTAACCTTGTGGTCAAGGTCACGGACTCATGGCTGGTGTTAAAGCTTCCAAAAGAAAATCGAAACTAATTTTCTTATCTTTCAAAAATATTATAAGGACACCAATTCACTTTTTCCACACTTCTAAATCGAAGTAGTTTTAATTAAAACTCGTGCTACGGTGGCTAGCAATTTGAAATAAAAGAGATAAATATTTTCGAAGATCACCGATCAAAAAAGAACTTTATTCAACCGAATTAATACTAAACATAAAAAACAATCGAACAGAACAACTCGTGTTGCCATTCGCAAAACACTAAATAGTAATACAATTTTATTACTAACGTTGCTATCTGAAAGTTAAAGTTTGTAATATGTAATTAAAATAAAATAAACATATTTTCAACATCCTCCCACCTTTTGATTATGAATTATAATCAAAACATGAAACTCTATTAGTTAAACTCAATTAAGAGGTTCAGATGATGGCATCTCTGTACAAATCTTCTGAAATTCAAATGTAAAAATAAGAATATATACATGAATGAAAAAATGCTCAATTAATCCTTACAGGTTACAAGTTCAATCTTTCTGGCACTTTATTTCTTCTGGACCTACTAAATTTCACCTCGCTGCCAGAAGTACAATCCAGACTTTTGGAGATGTCATTTGACTTTTTCAAATTATCGGGTCTCACTGGAGCGGGCAAGTGATCAGAGGATATCTCTAACGGATATATCCTTTGAATAAGGCGCAGGAATTCTTGCTGTGAAGTTTGTACTCTAACATGTCGCACTTGTCCGTCTTTACCAGGTATGATCTCAGTGATGCGACCTAAAGGCCATATAATTATCTTTTTGTTATCAGCTCCCACCATAACAATTTCACCTACAGAAACTGTAAAGTTTCTTGATTTTTTATTTCTTCGTTGAATGAGGGCACCTAGATACTCGGATCTAAAACGATTTCTTAAATCTTTAAGCACTGCTTGTCTGTACTTGAGTCTCTTGCAAAAATAGTTTCCTCGACAGCATCTAAATCAGGGAGATTGTATTCATGGACATCTTGCATAAACATCCATGGAGAAATTGGTTTTACATTTTCCTCTTCACAAATGTAAGTCAGAGGTCTTGAGTTGATAACCCACTCGCAATCTGTCAAAACTGTTGTCATTTCCTCATAATTAAGGCGTGCATATCCCAACACTCTTTTCAAAAAATCTTTTAAAATTCTAAATTAACCTCTCCCACCATCCGCCCCAGCAAGCAGCAGTTGGGGGATTAAATTTGCATTCCTTTTGTAGCATTATTTTTGGACAAATCATTACTGGTGAGGTGAATCCAAATGGATCAAATACTTTATATACTGTAGATAACATACTTCTTTTAGTTACTTTATTCATATTAAAGTCATCCAACCATTTCATGTAAATGCTCAATGTGTCCAATTCCTTATTCCAAATAAGACCTAATACTATAGTTTCATTCTTTGAATTATTTTCACAGTTTCCAGTCCACATTCCCATTCTCTTAGGTCAAAACCGCCTTTTGTCATTAAGATTTTAGAAATCTCAATGAATTCGTTTAATTGACTTTTAGAGTCGACACTAGTAACAACATTGTCAACGTAGAAACTTCTCAAAAGTCTTTCCTTGAAAGATTTTTCAAACTCACATTTTTGAATATGGTACTCAATAACTAAAGCCAAAAGAAAAGGACTACATTTCAAGCACTGATTTAAAGATGGATAATTTGCTAATCTAGCTGAAGCATCAAACACTGGACGAATGGGAGTAGTGCTGCTACTTAATTTTATCACTATACGGTGAGGTAAATAATTACCATAACAGCTTACTTCGTTCTTTGGAACTTCTTCTATTATGCCTTCAGCTAACCAATTTTGAATAATATTTTCATATTTTTCATATATGTTCATATCTAAAAGTTTTGAAGTTGTGTAGTTAAGCCTTTTCTTCGCCAAACTTAAGTTATCCTGCAAAAATGACTTATCGCCAGACCACGGCAAGCAAACTTCATATCGACCCTCTTTATTGAGTGTCACCGTTTCTAAAAAATGCTTCTTGGTCTGAAGATCAATTTCGTACTTGGATTTTTTTCTCAACAGGATCATTGATTCCGATCAAATCCAGTTTCCAAAGATTTGAGATTTCATCTTCATTTACAAACAGTGATAAGACTGTCATCGCTAAATTTTCTTCCGAAGGTTCTTCCTGGGGCACCTTGCCCATTAAGGTCCATAATAAATAAGTTTCTACAGCCACTAGACCTGACTATAAGACTTTTCTTCTGCCAGTCAACATTTTTCCCATGACGTCAGCTAAAATGAGAATATTGATGACTTCGCCATTGTCACTAATGTCAGTAAGATAAATCTCATTTTCCTCTAACTCTTTTATCCAGGGACCTTTGAAAACCGGTTTAATATTTTCACAAATTGTAGACTGATCCAAAACTTCAAAAATACAACTAAAATCTGTAAACAATTTTCTCAATTTAACTTTATAACAATTGTGCTTGAACTCATTAGTGATCACCCCACCAAAAAGGGAATGCACCATTTTTTCACAGTGAAGTGATGCATAATTCATCTCTTCAGCTACACTTTTCAAAATATAAGACTTGTGAGATGCAGAATCGAAAAGTAACCTAGCAATGTTTTGTTTTGTATCAGATATTAGTTTAGCTTTTAAAGTTTGGAGAAATTATTTTGGACTGTATTTGGAAATATTTTTATTACAATTGGTCATATTAACCTCATTTTCTGCGGGTTTCTCCTTTTTCTCTACACACATTTTTTGGGAATCAAGCACATCACACATCAAAGGAAAATGTTTTTTAGAACATATCAGGCATTTTAAAACTACTAGGCATTTTTTAACTGTATGAAATGGAGTTAGACATGCAAAGCAATATCTTTTATCTTTGACTATTTTTTGCCTTTCCAATAGCGTCATTTTCCGAGCTGTAAAGCAATCTGAACTTGAGTGTTTACCTTCACAAAAAATGCAAGCTTTCTTCACATCACTATTTGAAGTACTCGTAAATAAACCCATAGCTGTAGGTATTTTACCTCTCAAATTTTCAAAACTAAATTGCTTCTTTTTCAAGGATTTATACTCTTGGCCCTTTCCTAATCCAAAACCAGCTACAGCCAAAGATATCCTTTCTTCTTCAACTTCTTTTTTCAAAAATTGCATTAAATTATTTAACCTTTCTTTTGCGTCAGTGTTAGTGTTGAAAATATTACTTCAATTCCAAGCTTTTAAAAAATCAGCTGAGAAACAAGATTCAACCATAGGGTACAAAATAGACGCACATTTATCTGTCGTTACACTTAATGTTTCCAATGCACGCAAATAAGATTCAAGCTTATCATACAAAGAAATTAAAGAGAACTTCTCCTTAGTTTGTACAGAAATGATCAATTTTAGCAATTCTCTAACATATACATCAACTAAAATATCTTCTCTACCAAAGCGCGATTGTAAACTCTCAATAGCTTTTTGATAATTGGCGCCAGTTGGCGGAAAACTTTCAACTACTTCCCTTGCGCGAGAACCAGAAACAGTTGCCTGGATTAAATATTGGAATTTTTCTTCTGAAACAATATCCTCATCTTTATGAATCTGTTCAAATTGACTCCGGAATCGGAGCCAATCTTTAATATTATCACCAAATTGTCTAAATTCCAATCTAGACAATGTAAACTTTCTTTAAGAATTATTTAAATTAGCAGTAGAATTAGAAGAAAATGACTCACCTCTATTTTGACACTGTATTCTTGCCAGCTATAATTCTTTTTCGGCTTCAAGTTTCCTTATTTCAAGTTCTTCTGTATTCTTTTCAGGTTCTTGCAATTTTCGTTCTGACACAACATTTCTTAAAAATTCTTGCACGAATTCCGGATCGTGCTTGTATTCATTACTATTTAAAATAAGATCCTTCAATCCTGCAATTGTGATATTCGATGATATTTCTTCTCCAATTTCAGTAGCAACATATTTCAAATATTCTCTTTTAAAACCTTTTACTGCTTGAAACATCTTAATTTATCTCAAAGTGTCTGGGCGCCACAAAATGTTAAAGCTTCCAAAAAAAAATCTAAACTAATTTTCTTAGCTTTCAAAAATATTATAAGGACACCAAATCACTTTTTCTACACTTCTAAATCGAAGTAGTTTTAATTAAAACTCGTGCTACGGTGGCTAGCAATTTGAAATAAAAGAGATAAATGTTTTCGAAGGTCACCGATCAAAAAAGAACTTTATTCAACCGAATTAATTCTAAACATAAAAAACAATCGAACAGAACAACTCGTGTTGCCATTCGCAAAACACTAAATAGTAATACAATTTTATTACTAACGTTGTCATCTGAAATTTAAAGTTTGTAATATGTAATTAAAATAAAATAAACATATTTTTAACAGCTGGCGTGTCATGAGTTCAAGTAAAAGATACTGAACAGCCACCATATAGAGGGGCCAATGCACGTTAAATATTTTGATTAGTAAACATCCTCCTGTTGGTGTGGTGTAGAAGTTAAAAGAAGGGAATTTAAAACTCAGGTGTCATCCTCATCACTTGACCATAATTGAAAATTTCAAGGTCCATCACCAATAGTCCTAGTGTAGTTTTGCAGTGTGTGGAACATTAGCGTAGGAGAAACGACGCAAGCGCGGAACGTCGAAGAAGAAAAATCAGCAACAAAACGGCGTGCTCGAGTTTATTCGATTACATATTACAATGAATGGAAAATGTGTGAGGTCAATGTGGTTCTCGGGGAGGGGGTTAAACGTTCGTGCTCTGTTTTGGTATGAATGTGCATGTGGGACTAGTATGTCCATCATCTACGAACGTCTACAAACCTTGTAATGTGAAAAGGTCACGTCTCATGAAAAGGTTACTCGCTGGTGATGCATGTTCAAAGAAGGGAGGTGATGTAAGTCGAAATTGGCATCCCTTCGCACACACGAATTAAAAGAACAATGTTCCATCAGACCTTACCTTCCAGAAGAAACTCCTTCTCTGCAACAAAGGACAGGAATAGAATCCTTAAAGACTGTTCCTCTTGTAATATGACATTTTTTCGCGCTATGTGATCATTCAATGCCTATGGTGGCATTACCATAGTCAAAGTCTCAAACCTAGTTTCAAAATCTGAATTAAGGGCAGTTAAATGTTTAAAGTAGATTAAAATGGCATTTACTTGGCAGCTTGTGTGTGACAAATTGAGAAACTAGGAAAATTAGCTTAACTCTGTCAGGTCTTTGTTTTAATAAAACATATGTTGCCACCTTGTAATAGCCAATTAAACAAAAATTTCTGTTAAATAGATAAAATTTCGTATCCACTTGAATACATTTTCTTTTTAAAGTTAAAGTCACTATGTAGTTTAATGCTAGCCGCTATCGTAGATCCTGATTTATAACCCATGGAACCCAAATTATTTTTTCGCTGATGTGCAGTCATCATAGACCATCGGGAGTCGATATAGACCATTTTGGGAACACTGGTGTAGTTAAAAAGCGATTCATTGGACCCTATTACCCATATCGTTGTGCTTCTTGCAAACTGCAGACGGCCTTTCGAACAGACTTTCAGATAGCATAACCAAAACAATATAATGTAGGGTGAACAGTTCATTCAGAAGTGTTCTCCTTGATAAAATTTCCCTGCAATTTTTCGTATGGTTGCTCTTCTCTTGGACTGAGAAATTTTACAGTACTCTTTGACGAGGGAGCATTCAATAGCCTCTGACAACTTCAAACCTGACGTTGTGGCCCGGTTTTTTCCATTGTAATCTGCTTCCTGTAAACATTAAATTACTGGTGTTTTTGAGCACTTAACGAGGAATGTCAATTTTTGTAAAATCCGTTCTCACCTGATCTCTACTCCATTAAATTAACATGCCTGCAAATTTCAAGTCTGTAGGTTGAATTGGTACGGAGATGTCATAAGGAGTGAGTGAGTTGCTTTTGTTCTTGATATATATAAATAGATTTGCAATTCCTTAACTTCAACAGAGTTAATAACTTATACAGTATTTCTGAAACTGTGATGCATGTCACCTCGGGGCGCACGATATCCGCATGTGGGGGCCACTAGTATATTGAAAAGTCGAAAATAACAGATATAGAATAAGTATTAATTTAGCTAAAGCTAAACTAAATGCATTCTAACATAATAAAATTAAATACACATTTACCCTGATATAATATACTTCTAAATGTATCAGTACTACACAACGTTTTTGATAATTAATTTATCAATTCTACACTAGAAAGAAGTTTAATAAGTACTAGTGACTCCCATGAGCTTGTCACATACAAAATTTAATACTTTTCTTGATATATTGTATGGTTTATAATTAAAGTCGTATTATAGCTTTAGCGTCTAAGTACATTTTGTTGTGTTCGATACATTGCTATTGGGGGAGGCGATGAAAATTATGATTGTAAAAAAATAATTTGACAAAATCTATAATCCATAATTTGAAAATCCATGGGCAGAAATATATCTGAAGGCACGATTTGGGGCTGGATGGCTTTATGTTGCTATAGAACCAAAGATTCAATCCAAAGTGATGCAATGTATTGAGAAAAATAATCCTTAGATTACAGGTTCAACAACAGTAAAACTAGTACAAAAAGTTCCAGAAGGTTTTCGGACCTCTTACAACACTCGGACACAATGAACAGTGCTTAATAAAGCCATATCAAAATACATATTATCCGCAAGCAAGCACTCGGTCGTTGGTAAAAAACATCTAAGTGAACACTTAAACAGCTGAAGTTGAAGTATGAGTAACTCAGTTTCAGGAAGCGACCTCTATTTTTAGTTAGTGTAACTACCTGTCACCGTTTCCTCGAACAATCTACTTTAGTCATAAGTCATGACATCATTTCCTTCCCCAGTAATTTCCAGAAGCATCCACATGGACACCAAGTCCCAAAAGTGATTCTAACGGCTGTATCGCCATATTTTGCCAATTCCCAGTGAAACAATATTATAATGTACGAGACAGCGTTGCTTGCGAATATTTTACAGCTTTTATTTTCCAACAAAAATATTATTAACTTATTAAACATGATAGTTAAAATTATTCACACTATTTAAGATAAAATTAAACACTCATTAAGATAAAATTAAACACTCATTATCTAAAATTCATAACAATATTTTTATTTTATGCAATTGAAATACTCAGCAATTCAATTGCTTTCTTTATTGAGCATGATTGCATGTTATATTCCTACTGTAAACATTTTATTATTCCAACGTATTTAAGCAACGATTCTTCTCTCAAAGAAATCCAACACGCACAATAAAAATAAATAAAATACAATATTTTCTTCGAATAGTGATTTTTTCCCCTTTAAGATGTCAAGAAAAATGACGATGGATTTCAGAAGGAGAGAGAGGCCTGTTTTACATTCTCTGTCAGAAACTTAGCGTTCGGAAAAATGAATACCATCTTCCCGACCTGTCAAAGTGCATCTCGTACACGTGAAATTTTTTGAATTTTTTGAAATTCGACATTTTGGAATGGATAGACCCACGCTTTTGTAATTCAATATATTACATAAAAATTATCCTTTTATTACAACACTTTATTACTCCAATATTTCAGCACTTTCAATTCCAAAATGCACATTTGTGATTTTACTAATAATAACATCTGATATTATATTTAGTTCCAATTATCAGAAAATCTATAATATTAGTGGTATCATTGCATTGGGGCTGTGGCAGCCTAGTTGTCATGATCACGGACCTGTGGGTGGCGTTTCATGAATTCGAGCCTAGTGCAACGAAAGACACGCCGCCTAGTAGAGGTCTTTGTGACTTAAATCAGTCGAGGCTCAAACGTTCTCCTGCTGGTGTGGTGTTAAAGTTGGAGAAGAGAGAGCCATCTCAGGTGTCGTCATTTGACCATAAATTAAAATTACGAGGTCCGTAACCAATAGCTTTGATGTGATTTTAAAGTGCAACTTTAATTAACAATCATTCATTTATCTACATATATAAAGGAGAAAAGCAACTCACTCACTGACTGACTAATCACGATATCTCCGAAACTATTCAACCTACAGATTTGAAATTTGGTAGACGTGTTCCTTTTATTGAGGGAGATCAGCTAAGAACGGATTTTGCGAAATTCGAACCTCAAGGGGCGTTACGGGGCGGGGGTTAAGGGGGGTTATAAATAATTGTTTTTATTTTTACACTACTCGACTACAATCTTGAAATTGGGTAAGCAGATTCCTTTCATAGAGTAAACATCCCCTACAAAATGAGTTTTGGGAAAATAGCTCCCAAGGGGTGTTGAGGGGGAATAAGGGGCGCAAAAGTTAAATACTTTCGTTTTTAAAATACTTGACCTACTGGCTTGAAAATTGGTAGGCATAGTTCTTTCATGGATTAATATCCGCTACAGAATGAGTATTGGAAAATTGACCCCCAAGGGGTGTTGAGGGGGTTAAGGAGGTAAAAGATAAATATTTTCGTTTTTAAAGTACTTGGCCTACTGGCTTGAAAATTGGTAGGCATAGTTCTTTCATGCAGTTAATATCCGCTACAAAATGGGTTTTGGGAAAATTGACCTAAGGGGTGTTGAGGGGGGTTAAGGGGAGTAAAAGATAAATATTTTCGTTTTTAAAGTACTTGACCTACTGGCTTAAAAATCGATAGACATAATTCTTTCATGGAGTTAATATCCGCTACAAAATGGTTTTGAGAAAATTGACCCCCAAAGGTGTTGAGGTTAAGGGAGATATAATAATTATTCCGATTTTTAAACTATTAGACGCACTGTCTTGAAATTTGGTAAGCAGATTCCTCTCATAGTGTAGAGATACGCCATAAAATGGGTTTCGTGAAAATAGACCCCCAAGTGGCGTTAAGGTACTTAAGGGGCGTTATAGATAATTACTTTTCCATTTTTAAACTCCTGGAAGCACAGTCTTTAAATATGATAAACAGAATTATTTTATGGAGTAAAGATACAATATACAATGTGTTTTGGGAAAACCAACCCCCCAGGTGGCGTTGCGGGGTCTCAAGGGGCGCTTAGACTCGCAGGCTTCAAATTTGGTAAGCAGATTCTTTTCATAGAGTAGAGATCCGCTACAAAATGGGTTTTGTGAAAACAGATCCCCAAGTGGGGTTGCGGGGGCTCAAGAGGGTTATAGATAATTATTCCCATTTTTAAACTATTAGACGTACAGTCTTGAAATTTGGTAAGCATATTCCTTTCGTTGAGTACAGATCCGCTATAAAATGGGTCTCGCGAAAATTAACCCCCAAGTTTCATTTCGGGGGATTAAGGGGCGTAATAGATAAATATTTCCGTTTTTAAACTATTCGATCTACCTGCTTGAAAATTGGTAGGCATGTTCCTTTCATGGAATAGAGTTACTCAAACAAAGAGTAAAACAAAAATCGACGCACAAGGAGGGTTGCAAGGGGTGAAGGGGAGTTATAGAAAAAAATCCTGTTTTAAAATTGTTAGACCTGTGTACTTGAAATTTGTTAAGCATGTTCCTTTTGTTGAATAGGGATCCACTAAGAAGGCATTTGAGAGGAATCAACTCCTGGGGGTGCAAGGCGTTACTGAAACGTGTTGACAAAAATTTTCGAACTACAAGAACTATAATAATGGAATTTAGTTTACAATTTTTCTTTTGTTGAATTTAAATCCGCTAAGAACAGTTTTTGGGAGAACGACTCTCAACGGAATTACGAGGGGAGGGGACGGGTATTGATAGTAAAAATTTTGTTTTTACCCTATTAGATTTAGATTTTAATTTTGGCTTCCATGTTTATTTTATGGAGAAGATATCCGCCTAAAATTGGTTTTGTGGAAATCCACTTTGTTATAGGGTTACGAAAGTGTAAACATCTTTCTATACTCAATTTTAGAGAATATTAGATAATACAAATTAGTAGTTCTGTCCTTGTTTTTTATCAAGAGGGGAGAGTTACAGGTATAAGTATATTTTTCAATATGGTACAATAGAATTATTAATGCTAGGACATAGATATCAATATTTTATATATATAAACAGATATATTTATAAAACATCATGAAATACCCAGCGAAGCGGGAGGGTAATGGCTAGTATATATATATTTAATTGGATTTTAGTTTTATAATATCACAAAACTTGGCTAGTTCTTTTCTGTTTTCAAAGGAAATTCATTAAGCTACTGGAACAGATTATGAAACATGGATTTAACCCATGAGCTGTCGTGTGGGGTACAGAGTCACCCCAGGTTCACGAAATCATTAATTCTGGGAAAACTGTTTATCTCTTACCAATGACCTGGTCAGTATCCTACTCTATGTCACAGTCTTCACATATCTCCCTCTTTTTTGAAAATGACACACCAGCGTTTTTTTATAACAATCTTAAGGTACTTGAGGTAACTGGTTTTTCCGAGTGACCACTTTCGTTCCAAAATATTTTCTATGAACGTGCTACATTTTTCCCCAATCAAAGACTTAGTGTTTTTGTGATAACTTTGCTGCATTATCCATTATAATTAATAGCAGAATATATATAAAATAAACAATATAAAAAAATTAAGTCAATTCCTACTAAGAATGCATAAATAGAAAGTATATATTAACGATTGAAACTTTGAACTATATATATATATATATATATATATGTGTGTGTGTGTGTGTGTTGTGTGTGTGTGTGTGTGTGTGTGTGTGTGTGTGTGTGTGTGTGTGTGTGTGTGTGTGTGTGTGTGTTGTGTGTGTGTGTGTGCCGTGTTTCAAGTCAACACAAAGCCATCATTTTATAAAAACGGTTTTTATTCAACAAACCATTTCAGCGTTTGATCTGAGAAAGAAACGGACACGCAAGTTAAGTATAATTGGCTGGTTCCGCTTAGACACATGTTTTCTAAGTACCATTCTTATTGAAGAGATATATTTGAAAGTTAAGCATGTCATACGAAATAATAAAAATTAATGCTCGGGGATAAAAGTTCTGTTTAAGGTCATCTGTTCTTCGAAAGAAGTAGGTACTAAATTAAATACCTGAAGATGTAATGGAAAACAAAAGTTAAAAAATGTGTAGGAGATTTACTTTTAGGTCTAATTTAAGTATCCTTACATGTATATATATATATATAGAAAAGAGTGAACTAAAAAAGTAGAAATTAAAAAATGAGCATGAATTTAAGTATCCTTACATGTAAATATACATACATATATATATATATATATATATATATAATCAAAATTTCTTTATAAAAGAGAGATGAATTAATATGATTAATACTTAAAAAAATAGCAATTGCTAAATAACCAGACAACAGAATTTAATAGGAGATATGAAAAATTGAAATAATAGAGTAAAATATAAAATAATGGATGCTACAGTATTATCAACATTGCTGACTTAGGACAGCTTGTATACAAAAAAATTCTTCTTAAAAAAATTTCTCTAATAATTATATATATATATATATATATATATAAAAGAAAGAACTAAAAAAAGTAGGAATCAAAAAATGAGCATGATTTGTCTGCATTTTTGTAACAATGCATGCACGGTTTGGCTGAAAAATCGGTTTTTGATGCAAACTTTTGTAATTGTTTTTAAACGTACATTGTTACAACAATGGAGACAAGTCTAAGTTGGCGTCAAAAACCGGTAATTAATTTATACAATGAACCGGTAATTAATGAATTAATATTTGAAAAAACTTTGTTAACATCAAATGTGTGCCATCTACTACAAGTATTAAAAAATTTATTTGAACATGATCGCATGAATAGAAAGTATTTTATTAACGATTGAAAATTTGAACAAGAAAATAAATAAATATACAGGGTGTCCAGCCTTAATGTGACCCAATAGCTAATTCCCGATCCGTTCAGTTTCGACATGTGCTTCCAATTTGAAAAAAATTTTAAAAAAGATAAGGAATGTTTTTACGTGCTTTTCGAACCAAAAAGTCTATTTAGAAAAAATTACAAAAACTAAATTTTTATACGGTCCCCAGGTCCTATCACTTATATTTAGGAAAAGATGCAGTTCACACAAAAACATAGTAAACACAAAAAGTTTCATTTTATTACGATAAAAACTGACCGAGTTATGCCTACATAAAATTGAAGCATCTGAATTGCTCAGAAAAGGAGGTCGTATATAAAGTGAGTTTAGAGAACAGTAATTCACTATCTACAGAAAGAGCAAAAGAAAAACAACATAGTAATATTGAAACACCGTTTTAAAAATCATATATTGACAATTTGTATTGCTGTATGGCAAACAATAAGAGTTAAATTAAAGAAATACAATTTGTACCGAAAAGATTAAAAAAAACAACTTATTTTAACAAATAGCAGCAAAAGAATACAGAATTGCCGTTCAAACTATAGCATTGTGTAGAAGGATGCGCCAATCATGAATCAGGGGCTTTATTATATCAGAATGACCAAATTAACTTAAGTAATGTTCAAAATGACTTCCTTCCGCAGAAATGCAGTATCGAACCCGCGTCAGAACCTCCGCCTGTAGCTTCTGCAACATAGTTGGTGTCACAGACCTGAATGCCATCCTGATTCGATTGAGTAAATCGGATTTACTCGTGAATTCACGTTCGTACACATTGCTTTTTAGGAAGCCCCAGAGAAAGAAATCCAGAAGGCTTAGGAAACTTCATCTTCTAAAAAATCGGCTAATGGTGCAGATAAAATTTCCGTGTATGATTATGATGTTAAAGGTCCATCGAAATACATTGGGCCAATTAAGGTGCTCTTCCATATTCCGCACCATACATTCACCGACCAACGCACTTGGTGGTGATTCGGTCGTATTAGATGTGGGTTTTCGTTGGAACAATAATGCGTATTAATAGTGCCTTACCTCGAGAACTGGCATTCATCCCACCACAAAACATCATTAAAAAAATCTGGATTTTCATCCAGTGTATTTAACACGAAATTGCAAAAATCAAAACGACGCTCCTGGTCTCCGGGCATTAGTTCCTTCGTCAGGACTGAACGATAAGGATATGCACTGTACGTATATAATATGTTCTACACCGTCGATTTTGAGTAGGAACAAGCCGCCTTGTTAATATCCTGGACACTACTTTCAGGATGAGCCAGGGCATATCTTAGAACCTCCTCAGCGGGTATCCGCAAGCTTGAAGGTGTGGCACGAGACAAAGGAATACGTTTATGAAAACTCCCGGTTTTATACAAGCGTTGAAGAGCACGGGCAATTGTACAATAAGATGGATGTCTTCGACTGGGAAAATTAATTGCATAAAGTCATGTCGCCTCTCTCTTATTTCAATTACACTGAACATACAACAGAACCATTTCGTAGTATTCTTCATTTGTATACATCTCGTTCACCCGTACTAGAATTCGTAATATTGCAATTGCTAGTGATTACACAGCAGATTTTTAATAATCACCATGATCAGTACCGCAGCAAATAAGCCTTATTTTTGGAACTGCTTTTGAAATATTTTCTACATCCAAAATATTTTATTTTGTCTATATTTTTCACGTACAGAATAAATTGTGTTTCTTAAGTACTCATTTATTGTATAATTAACGTAATTTATGTACTTTTAAATTTAAAAACGATTTGCGTAAGAGTGACGTACAAGAGCGAAAGTTTCCTGGTAGAATTCCAATTAAATTCACTTTGGAGACAGACCCTAACTAGCTTCTTGAAAAGGGCCGGGAAAATTGAGGAAATATACGATGTTCAAAGTTCCATAACTCGGCCAGTTTTTATCGTCATAAAATGAAGCTTTTTGTGTTTCCTTTGTTTTTGTGTACTGTATCTTTTCTTAAATATAAGTTATAGGACCTGAGGATCGAATAAAAATTTTATTTTTGTAATTTTTTTTCTAAATAGGCTTTTTGTTCGAAAAGCACGTGAAAACATTCCTTACCTTTTTTAAAACGTTTTTCAAATTAGAAGTACATGGCTAAACCGAACAGTTCGGGAATTAGATATTGGGTCACATTAAGGCTGGACACCCTGTATATATATAGAGAGAGAGAGAGAGTGCGCTAAGTAGAAGGAAATATAAAAAGAAAATAAATGGGCATCTGCGATCTCTATTAGGTAAAGAAACAGTTTAAGCAAGGGAAGAACCTGATGAGATAATGGATATTAATAAGGATAGTGAAAGTATAAATATCAGAAAAGCAATGAACATGAAACTTACTAGTTTTGAAAGGAATATTATCAAATGCTACCTCTAAAACTTCATCAAGAAAGACATAAGTGGACCGCAATACATACAGACACAATACATACCCTGTCAAAGAAACACAAGCAATAAAAGTTTAGTATGATATTTGTCGATAATAAAAGGACAATAAAACTGCTGCAACTTGAACAGAATATGAGAATTTTGAAAACCAAGTATCGTTCGTGTAATATGAGCAAACAATGTCAGTGATTTCTGTCCGCATGACGTCCATTGCTTGGTCTACCCTTGACGCAGAACCACAGACATCTCCGCCGCCTATGGTGCGATGAAAGAAGGATGTGGGCGGCACAATGGAATGAAGTTGTCTTTACTAACGAGTTACGCATCTGTCTTCAACTCCACGATGGTCGGAATCGAGTCTGGAAACATCATGGAGAGAGGATGCTGAACAGCTGCGTTATACACCGCCACACTGGTTCTGCACCAGATATTATAGTATGGAGCGGTATTGGATATCACTCTCGCATTCCTCTAGTACGCATTGCCGGTACTTTAAACAGCCAGCGCTACATCTCCGAGGTGTTGGAGCCAGTTGTCCTTCCTTACATTCAGGGCTTGGCCACAGCCATATTTCAGCAGGATAATGCGCGACCACACGTGGCATGCATTGTCAAAAGGTTCTTCGTCAATCACCAGATTGAATTGCTTCCCTGGCTAGTTTGCTCTTCAGATCTTTCGTCGATAGAGAACATTCGGTCCAAAGTTGCTCAACGATTGACCCATATTACACCCCAGCTGCAACACCAGAACAACTTTGGCAATGTGTGGAAACTGCTTGGTCTGCTGTACCCCAAGAACACATCCAAAGTCTCTTTGAATCAATGCCGAGGTGTGTGACAGCGGTGATCTCCAACAATGGCGGGTACTCTGGCTACGTATTCTGGCAAGAACCACACTTCACAGAAGTCTATAAATTTAATCATTTGATACTTGGTCAACATGTTATCTACAAAATAAATTTTGTTGTGCTATATCTTGTCTTTCTTGATGTTGCATTTACGGTTACCAGCAGTGTAGGAGTATGCACTCTCGGGTTAAAATATTAATTCCAAGAGTCTCTTATTGAATACACACATTTACTGTCTTTACTATTCTGTTTCTAAAAGTTCAGGATGAATTATTGTGGGATGAGTCAAAGTTCAGTCGAGATTCATAAGAAAAAGGAAATGTGAGAAACAAACTTTTGTATTTCACTGTCCCGGAAACCGTCAGTAAAAAGCAGATTTTCTTTTTAAAATGCGGAAAAATGATTTCGTACTTTAACGTAGCAAATCAGTTAATCTGCAGATTAGCTGGCTAATACACACATTAACGGATTTCAAGCTTTAACTGTAACATATGCATGATATATGCATTTATAATAAAGGAATTTAAACATGATTTCCTTAATATAATGTAAAAAAAATCTTTGAAAAGCAAGGAGGTGTGATATGGTAATATTTACCAAAAATTATACATTGTAATAACGCTAATAAAAAAAATTGCTACGTGCATACCCTAGATATCCTTCTCTATAAAAGTAACTTGAATAATTAAGTGATAAAATAAAATAATTTTTATGTATAGTTTTCTCATTATAAGCAGTGAAATATCAATTGAAATCCCAAATGATGTTGCAACTGCTTTAACTATGTTTATCTAAAGCTGGAAATGGATTGATTTTTAGTTTGCTTGCAAAAGGGAATACCACAATTCTGACATAAAATTCGAATCCTATATTAGTTTTAAGAGTATCTGCTCTCAAAACATCTCTATGAGACTTCTAAGGGAGTTGTATATCTGTCTTTCATATTTAATTCATTTAAGGATGACAATAGGAAAACTTTCAATCCATTTGTGTTCGAATTCCACGTCATTGATTTGATACAACATAATACCTTATATTTTGCAAGGATCCTGTGGTATTAATGTGCTTCTATTTTTGATAAGTTCCTTTGAAGGAAATTTATTGTGAATGCGTGTTTAGTTATTATTATGTTTGTACTGTGACTTTGTTCACCATGTGTTAATATTCAATGCACTCTCTCTCTCACTTTAAGAGTATAATTGAACTTTACACAGTTATATAATCTTGAAAAGAGTTCATTGTATCAAAAATTCGTTAATGATTCATTTTTTTAATATACCAAGTTCTTGGTACAAGGGAAACAAGAAAAAACGTAAAAATACGCAAAATAGAAAATCGTAAAGGGATGATCAACTCTGTATGTATATATATATATATGAGAAGACTTTAATTTCAATATTATAAAAGTACCACATTGGGAGAGTAATGTACATGTTTCAATATTCTGAAATATTGTTACTATTTACACAAAATGCAATAAATTTCTTATTTCATATAAATCAGAAAAATTTTTTTTAAAAATATAACATTTTACTAAATAGTGTTTAGTTCAAAAATACCCAATTAATTTTATTAATAGATATTTGAATAAAAAAATTATAAATAGTAAGGATTAAATTTCCATAGTTTTTAACTGGTTATTACTATGAATTTATCATTCTTCCTAGATAGATATAGGTACCTCTAAATTCTAATTTAGATAAAATTTCTGGTTCCATTAGAATTTTTAAAAATTTAATTTAATTTAATTTAAATTTTTTAAATCATATAATCTTAGTGTCCCTAAGATAATGGTAGTATGATAACAATTCTTAATTTATTATTTCTATTCTTTTCATACTTTTGCTAAGTGCTACTTTTCAGCCATTGCTATGCTTTGAATTTGTATTTGGATCCAGAATCTGGCAATAACTTGTTTATTGTACTCTGATTTAGCGCGGACTCTGCATTTTAATGCAATTTTTAGGTAAGTTACCTTTTTTCTTAATGGATTTACATTTTTTATCCATTATTTTCAATGGGTTTTTTCTCAGTATTATTAACTGAAAGGGGGAAGGTTGGCTAGCCACAAAACATGTTCAACCCCAATTTTATATAAATTATTTTATTTTTAAGCTGTACTAAGTCAGCAATGTTTATAATACTGTAGCATCCTTGACTTTATATTTTTTTATATTTAACTCTATTTTTAAATTGTTCATATTTCCATTTAAAATCTATTGTCTGGTTATCTTACAATTTCAATTCTTTTCAGTTTGATTCAGTTTATTCATCTCTCTTCTTGTAGAGAAATTTTTATTTATATATATATATATATTTATACATATGATATATATTATTATATATATACATATATATATATATATAATACATATGATATATATATATATATATATATATATGATATATATATATATTTTTTATATTATATATATAATATAAAACGATAAAACTTTTAAATATAATAAAACAATGGGCAGATTTATCTTTAATTACAGTAATAGCTCACCTTCTCTTGACATAGATGACTGTAAATGTAAGAACTATCATGAATTTAATGATAGCTATCATAAACATGTAGTCACAGGCAATTTAAATATAATCAAGGACAGAATTTTAAAAGATATAATGAGTAAAGACACTAGTTTTTGATTAACAATTTCTAACAATAATACTGTTAAAAAACAAATTAATAATGATATAAAAAATTTTATTACTAAATCTGCATTTAAATATGGTTTGCCTTTAGAGGCATTTGATGAATTTAACTACAATATTTTTAAAAACCTGATGAATTTTAACTATCATTCTAAATCAGTACTTACTTATAAAGATGTAAAAAATAAGATTTATGATTTACAAAAGAATTTATCATTGTTTACATAGATGCCTGGTAATTATGCTATAATCTGTAAATATTTTTATAATAATATGATTAATGAACAATTTTTAAACAATGAATCTTTTAAAAGACTGGACTTAGCAGATAAAGAAATTAATAACCAAATTATTCCAATATATAGAAAATTGGGTGTTACCATTCGTAAGATTAAGTTTCCATATATATTTTTAACACCTAAATTCCATAAGAATCCTGTTAAATTTAGAACAGTAACAAATGGTTTTAAAACTTATGTTACTACTGCAGGTAAAATGCTGCATAATATTATAAAAAACTTCATCAATAAGCAATGTAATAAAGCTATAATTAAAAATAATAAAGATATTATAGATTTTTTTAAAAATAAAAATATTTATTCAGTTTATAGTTATGACTTTGAAGATCTCTTTAATTCCATTAACATCAATGATATAATTAGGGTAATTTTAGATAATCATAGTAACTATAACCTTAATATTAATTTACAAAAATTTAGAACTCTAATAGATATAGTCTTAAAAGAAAACTACATTAATTTTAATATTTCTCTGTACAAACAAACCAAAGTTTTACCTCAAGGTGTGCTAGCAATAGTTTGGCTAATTTATATTTACACTTTTACGAAAATAATTCTATTGTTAATAATAATTATTACAAATTTAGATACATAGATGACCTAATTATTTTTGGTAAAAATATTAATTTTAACCCCAATATTACTTTTATCCGAATTATTTAAACCTAATTAAAATTAATAGTAATCCAGTTAAAACTAATTACTTGGACGTATCATTGTGTATTAAGGACTATAAATTACAAAATAATATTTATGATAAAAGAGATGATTTTAATTATAACATTCTTAAAGTGCCTTACTGGAATTCCAACCTTTCTATATCAATATATAGAAATATTATTTTCAATTATATTTATCGTATTAATGCATCAGTTAGTGATAAATTTAATATATATTTAAATCTTAATAACTTTATTAAACATTGTATGGAACACGGATACAATATTTATAAAAAGTTTAAAAAGATTTAATTAAAAAAATTATAAAAGGTTACATGACAGTTAAATAAAAAAATATTAGTCGTACAGATTATCGATAGATGGCACCTCTAGCTAAGTAAATGAACAATATTATATTTTATTAATAATTAATTGTATATGTCTGGGTGGTACTTTTATTTTCTATAAACTTTAGAGCAAAATATAGAGTTTTTATATGTGTATAGATATAGTATTAATGTTATTTTATCAAAACTCAATAATTTTATGCGTTACTGTTATTGTTCATAGCCCAGAATAGGTTTGTACACACGTGGTAAGTCTTTATCTAATAGTTTTAACCTTGATTTTAAAATATTTTAGTAATTATTACAGGTTATAATATTATCGTTTTACACTAATAGGTTATGGTTTTATTTATAATAATAGTTAAACTCTTCTCTAGAAATTTCTTGCTTTTCCTATGGCCCAGAGTATTGGCTAATTCAGGTGAAGGTTGGCTGGCCGAAAAACATTGTTTAAACCTGCAATCCTGGTTCCTAAGGCCAGGAATTTGCTCTAGTATTTCTGTGGCTAAATCTATTATATCATGACGATAGTTATTTTAGGTATATAACTATTTCTTTGTATATTTTTGTGTATATATATATATATATATATAAATGGGGATGTGACAGTTTTGAATATTAATGAATTTCATTGTGAAGGCGATAGGTATGATTAAACATAAATAACGTTTAGCCCTGGTTGGAAAAAAAACCTTAAACTATATGTCATTTAAACAAATTAAACAATGTGCATGTCTTACGTAAACGAATTTTATAAAGGGACTTCCTGATTATAAAAAAGATTCCGGGAAAAAAGGTACTATCTCTTAAATTAAGTTGGATGTTTGTATGATTAGAAAAAATGCAAATCAACTCCGCTGATCGAATCATTCCAATAATTTTGCGTGGAGCTTCACAAATGTTTCAAAGTAGCCGTACGCATAGTTTCCTCAAAAAAATTGTTCATCATTTATTTTTAGTGATTCTTTTCAGACCACCTGGTGCTTAAGAAAGAGTTTGTGTGTGTATGGGCGAAGTTTTCAAATGCCATGTTAGGCAGTTAATATTGGAAAACCACTGCAGCATGGAAACAATTACTACATTTGACGAAATCCTTTGAATTGACAACATTTAAGAATGGGTTTTGAGAAAATTTATACCCAAGGGAGGTTGGAAGTATCATAGATAAAAAATCGAGTTCTACAATAATTAAATCTACATACTGGAAACTTACGTATTAGTTTGTTCTATCTGCAATTTTTTTAAAATTATAATCTAAATTGTGAAACTCTTTTAGTTTATTAACCTTAGTTATCTAGAATTACTGAAAGCAATTGCCTATCAAAGAAAAAAGTATTTCCTTTAATACTATTTTCTAATAACAAATAGAAGAAAAAAAACCTTAATTCTCCCTAATTGAAATTATTTTTTATTTCCTCTCACGCAGTCTCTTTCATTTACCAATCATAATTTTTTTCTCTCAACTTTCTGTTCTCGATTACTTTTTATGCAAATATTTCTATTTTTTTTCTATTGTTTATTGAGAAATGTTCTCGTGTGATTCAGTAATTAAAGCTTTGTGTTCAACAACAAATTAGTTTGACTTATTTTATTAACATTAAATCTAGTTTCTTTCAGTTTTTATTTTTTTTAAATTTTTCTGTGATTATATTGTGCTAGTCTGTGTTGCTTATTACATGAGCTTAAAATGTTACTTTTAAAAAAAAAAATTATATTTAAACTACCATTAGCAACATAGCCTTAATTTGTGTGCTAGATGTGTAAACTTTTAATTAACTTCTAATTAGTTCTTTTATGAAATGTCCTTCAAGATAAACTGAGCACATGTTTTATTCAATAGCAGAAATATATATGCTTAAGAATCCTCTAGTTATAGGCTTTGCAGGGTTACCTATTCAAAAGTTATTTTTTAAGCTTTTTTAAAAAATTACTAAATAAAAAAATAATATTATTCATAGATAATACTAATTTTTTAATAACGATACTAAAATGATATACTGCATAAGAACGCAAATTAATATAAAAATTGGAATCTCTAAGCATTCCACAAAGTTTTTTTAATTACTACAGTTTTGTGATGAACTGAATGATGATTTTGATATTCGACGTTACCTTGGATAAATTAAATTTTCTGACGCTTTCAAATAAATATATCACCTAAACTTTTACTTTCGTTCAACAACTAAAGAACTGCACACAACAAAAAACTATGCAGGAGTTGTCCGATTACGATACAAGTTGGTTTACGTGAAGAACATAGATAGAAAAAGAGATTTCAGATTATTTCAGAGTCTCACCGTTACAAAAGCAGGAATCTAATAAGACATTGGCTCTCCTCTGTCCTGGATGCAAGCTGTCCCTTGGTGTGGCAGATTGATAAAGTTCCCGGAAGGTGTCCGACGGAATTTCATGTCAAATTGTCTCCAACTATTGGGCTGAATCGTCAACATACAAGAAGGGTTGTAATTACCTTCCCATAACGTCCCAAATGGGCTCTAGGGGAGGTAGATCAGGTAACCTAGCTGGCCAAGGAAATATAAGGTAGGTTTGAAGACAATACTTAGCAACACGTGAGGTGTGTGTTATCGTGTTGAAAAGTAAGTCCCGGTGCCACAAAATGAATTGTTACATAACAGGTTGTTTCGCGGTACTGTCAGTGTGCCAGAAATGACTACCAAAGAGGTTCTGCTATGAAAGGAGACGACACTCTAGACCATAGAAGTTAAGCACGGGACTCCTCATTAAAGACTGTACATCCGCAGGCAGTGTAGTTAGTTCCATCAGTGCTAGTGCAAATAGATTTGACGATGTACAGGCATGAAAGGTAAGCGGCATAACGGTTGGAGAGAGCGTTCATTCAGCTTGCTCAGTCATCCGGTGGTTTATGAGGAACAAGAATCTTAGATTCACACTGCGACTCAGAACCCTCCGGGAAATGTTCAAGATTATATCCCCTGAATTTTTTAATTATCTTGAAAATATAGACAATAGTACCCTATGAAATATAGAAATCTACACTCCTTATCCTAACTTTAACAAACCCAGAAATATCCTACTTTAACGTAATTTTTCTTCCAACTTTCTTACTTCTCAATTTTTCCAAATTCTTTTTCCCACCCGCACTAGAGAGACTTTCGATCCTCCAATGAGGGAAGATCATCTCGGCCAATAGGGTGACTTGCTCTCCCACCTACCGATTTTCCTGAAACTTCTGTTTTTTCGGCTAGCTCCGTGCTAGACCCCGCCCCTCTGTGAGAGGCTGACTCCTGATTGGGCAACCAACTCACTCATGAAACTCCTTATATGCGGCCGCTTTTGGCGGTCGCTCATACCAGGGAAAGCAGCGAAGGAGGGCCGGTTCGCTGGTTCTTCCCGCGGCCGACCCAATGCAAATCCAAGCCACTGTGGCGAGACACGCCTCGGCGGAGCGCTCACCCGGTAAGCATAGAAACTCATGACTACATACATCACTACACACACAAACAATGTCGCTTCCAATTTTTACTTTATCTCTCCCAATTCTGCTGACGTATTTACTTATTAATTTTCATGTGGCAGCTAAATTTAAAGTTTTTCAATTTATCTTCAATATAGTAACAAAAATGGGCAAACTATATCAGTAATGCTAACTCCTCAACTATGTACTCAAGACAAAAGATTAAAATCTCACGAGAGATCACGTGCTCTGTAATTTTTCAACACCTCACCTGAGGAAGGTCATGTTGTGATAACCGAATAGCGGTTGTTGGTGTTTGTGGGTTCGAGTAAAGAACAGCCATATAAGAAACGTTAAATTCAAATTTATTATCCCTTAGACTTAAACCACACAACTAAAAGTAGAAAATGCACTAAGTATTTAATTAGGAGAGCATTCGCACATGTAAAGGCTACTTAACATGTAAGTATAATTTACTCCACTTACTCTTGGAACACTTTGGACTTCTACGCTGTAGTTTGCCGTAATTATTTTACTTAACTGTCCTACTCCGGTCGTAAATCTTAAACTCAATTTTATCATTTATTCTCCAATTATCAATAATCGATCATCCAGTGACTATCTGTCTACTAACTTCGCCTACCTAAATATAAACGCTCAAATAGAACAACTCATTTGAATAAATAACATATTCTTCGAGAGAAAGTATTCAATAGAACATACAGTTAAAAAGAATAAATTTACCGCAAGAGGATTAGTAAAAGATTTGTGGATAGACCTGTTGCAATTTCGAATCATACATGTGTGCGATTCGACAGTTGATAATGACGATTCCGCTGCTGTGACAGATGCTCCGATAATCAATTTGCTGTGCCTTCAGTCGACCGCAGCCATTCTGACATGGATATCTTCAATTGTCGACCCAATCTTACAAGCATCATCTAAGTGCCAAATTGCTTCAATGCAGTTGTCGAGTGATTATTCGATTTGTCCAGCTGGCTCTTTTCAATATGATCGGATGACCTATAGCATCTGTTTCTAATGTGCACAAATATTTAAACCATGTATTTTTACATGGTTAAAAGATATCGCAATCGAAAGCCATAAAAGATATCGCTGTCTAAATTCAACAGAAATTTCGACCACCAGTTTGAAAATTCCTCATGATGTATACCTGCTGAATGCCTAATTCCGAAGCTCAAAAATACTAAAGAAATCACAGATTTTAAGCAGACATGTAAGAAATGCCAAATTCGGTTTCAAGGATGAAATTCTGCTCTTCGTCGCATGACATGCAATGTGTTAATTTTTTTTAAATGGGCTGCATTTTGGCATTGAAGGCTTGACATGACAAGACCTAAAGTTTGAGCCCCTTTTTTCATTGGTGGCACTCTGTAGTGGTAACTCCCGCTACCAAATTTTTGACTTCTGAATTCATTTAATTCTTGTCGGGTGTGCTAAATACTGTCGTGATTTAATTTTGCCGCAAGTAACAGAACAAAATAGACATCCAAGGGATCGTTTTACATGCCACAAGATCGTATTAAATTTATGTAACATAATTATTTGACATCATCTGTAAGTTTTGCATCCAGAAAATATATCGACTCCAGCCGGAATCGAACCCGTAACCTTTGGCGTACGTGATGGGCACGCTACCTCTTAGCTACTAGGCTAACATCAACCCAACTTCAGCAAGAATACATTGATTTCTGATAGATATAAAGTGCATCAAATTTACCATACAACAAATCTATAGGGAATCCACAATATTCAAATATCCAAATCGATTAAACGTTTTTCATGAGTTCTCAACTTTGATCACTCTTACCACTGTAATGAATCACTAAAGACAAAATTTTATTAACGAATTCTAGATTATTTAAAAGTGCTGATAAATGATAAGACTCTTTGACATGAAAAAAATACCCAGTGTTCTTTTTTTTTAACGATAGATACGTTCCATAGAAAAGTGTGCAAAAAAATTACGTAAAAAAATACATGTGACGTGTAGTAAATTTGGGAATATGTTCCTCAACTTTAAATAATCGTATACGGTGAAATATCACTAAATATTTTCCCAAAAACCTGTGCAAAAAGTTTTCCATGTTATATATTTACATAAAAGAAAAATTCATTTTTATAATAAAACAAATTAAAATTAATTCGCAGTGAGAATTTAATCTACAAGTACATATCTACGTACGTATAAGACGCATTTGTTGTCTGTCTGTTTGTCTGTTCCCTTATAACTCAAGATCCAGACAAACAAATAACGTGAAATTTGGTACACGTACACAAAATTACATGGGGAAGGTTCTTAAACAGGTTTCGTTCCATTCGAACCTCACTCTGGCCACCTCAAGCTAAAAGTAGTGCTCCATGTGCCTGTTCTGAGCAGTGTGATAATGAACCAAAAAAAGAAAAAGAGGAAATCATGCAAGTTGGTCATTGAGAGTGATTTTGAATGTTTTTGTGGTGATGATGCGATGATGATGATGTAAGTAAAAGTGATGGTCATACATGTGTAGGGTGGGAGAGGGGGGATGGTGGTATAGGACCCCACCCCTCCTCCTTCCAGACCCATGTTTGTAGGGTGAACCTCCAGCGGTCATCTTACATGGGGAAGGTTCTTAAACAGGTTTCGTTCCATCCCAAAAAAGCTGATGCAATATGTCATTCAACCCACAGTACTCACAGGGTGTGCTAAGGGTGAGGATGTCTTCATTCCAAGAATACCTATCATTCCCTCAGACAACACCATACAATTCAAGAAATAGAGTTCCCTTTGAAACTGTGCTTTGTCATGACTATCAACAAGTCACAGGGCCAGTCTCTTGGGATGGCTGGTATAGACTTGCAGAAACAATGCTTTTCTCATGGGCAGTTGTATGTGGCCTGCTCCAGAGTGGGCAAAGAGGAAAATCTTTTTGTACACACTCCAAATGGAACTGCCAAAAATGTTGTATATCACATCGCTTTAAGTTAAATGTACCCTTTTATTGCATGCAAATAAACAGTTTTGTATATTTTTACAGAAAACCTAATTTTAAACCCGAGCAAAGCCGGGTACTTGCAGCTAGTAGCATATAAAAATTCAAACTGAAATTAGGAATAAAACCACTAACTATCAAAACTATTCATCGCTACTTGTTAACCAGCGTGCGTGCACGTTTATTAGGAATTCGATCTAAAATACTGCCATTACATGTGTCCCATACGTCCAGCACATAGGTTCTCAACGTGGGCGATAACGCCCCCTTGTGGGTGTTTGAGGCTTTCAGGGGGGCGTTGAGATAGCATGGAGAGGCTTGGATAGATTAAACAAAAAAACTAAAAAAACACGCTGATTATGTACTAACAAAAGTAAACTTTAATACTGTTTATTATGTTGATTGAATGTGTTTAAATCATTCCTATGTCACATGTACGAAAATGCACATATTTCGGTAACGGTAGTAAGAGAAGTGGATAAAAAACTTTAAAAAAATTACATTACAATAAATTGAATGCCATAGTGCATTTTAATTTCTGTAGTGCTCGTGTTGTCTTTGTCTGTGAGCAGTAGGAAACATATTTCCACCACTGCATTTCATTACGTATATCATCCAAGAAACATGATTAAATATGTTAACCAGGAATTAACGTGATTCTTTTTATTTGAAACTGTCAATTTATATTTATTTTGAAAGCAATAGCTTATTTTATGAATTACTTAGTATCATCAAAACCCCTACCTGTCTTTATAACAGGTAATCTAAAAATCTCTTTTATTCCACTATTTTAAAATAAGAATTTCAATAGGTTTCAATTCAAGCAATATCCTACCTTTGAATAAAATATATAATATTGCACATTTAAATATATTTGTGGCAATAGATATTTCAGATTCGCAAGTAAAAAATTGGGACTTAGAAAAAAATGAAATTAAAAAAATATATTCTTTTAGAAAAAGAATATATTTTTAAAAACTTAACTCATGTTTTCACCATGTATTATATGCACTCTTATTTCTCTAGAGTGGGAGGGGGGTGGTATAGCAATATTCACTAGAAAAGGGGGCGGTGTCGAAATATTCACTAGAAAAGGGGGCGATATCGAAATATTTATTAGAAAAGGGGGTGCCAGTTCAAAAAAGGTTGGGAACCTATGGTCTAGCACAACTGTTGGTATTATTCAAATAAAGGATTCCGTTCATTATTAACAGCTTCAGTTCCTGTTTTTTTTTTTACAAAATCTGTTATTAGTAGCTGTTTTTCTTAAGGGGGGGAGGAGGGTTCTCGAGTTGTTAATATTATAACTGAGAACACCAAACTGAAGGTAACGTTGAAATTTTCATGCAAGGCTTTATGTCAAGATCGTGAGTATAAAAAAGTGTTTTTGCATACATGTAATGAATTCCAGTCACTGTCTGATCAAATTAGCTGTTAATAGCCGATTTTCACTTTCGATTTCATCATTATCACATAGACTGTCTTGTAATCGATCAAATCATCCTCATTCAAAGGGCACGAATCCCAAATTTCTTAGGCATTCGTGCAAGAACCAGAAATTCGTGCAAAATTGTTTAATTCGTACACCGGGTTATTTCAAGATCGCTTAAAAAAAGTGTTGGGTGCATTTCTGAAAAAAGAAATGAAGATTTTTTTAGTAAAGAAACTGAATAATTAGTAAATTTTGTTAAATTAACATTATTATTATTATTACTAATTCTCTGAAATTTTTTTAAAGCAAATATTTGATCTTCCTTCTTTGCACATTTAAAAGAGAACCTTAATTTTCCCATAACTAAATCCATTTAAATTTAAAATGAGCAACTTGTAATTTTACAAGTACAGATATATTTAAACATACTATAGTTTAAAGAAACTAAAAAAACTCCCTTTTATAGTCGAACTAAGTTGTACCTTAATCTTTTAGTCGTCAAATCTGAAAATGGGATTTGAAGTTAGTCGCCAGATTACTTGCGGCAATTGGAATCGCCTATATGGTGCCGCACTAAAAAGTGATACCAGCTCCTGGGGATTGAAATAGGTCTGCGAAGGTAAAAATACCAGAATATCCAGCCCCATTAGGGAAAAAAAGTAGTCACCAGATGTGGAATGAGATCTGGGGATCTGAAGCTAGTTGCCAGATGCGGAATGGGATCTGAAAGCGGGAAATCGTTAATCTGAGGATCTTGATCAGGACAATGGAACAAAATTATTAATTTATTATATTGTCATCGGTTCTGGACAAGTGAGCACAATTTCAATTAATCTGACCATTTAAAGTGGGTAAAAATTGAGTTCAAAGCTTTCGTTACATACAAGTGAAACTTATAAAAATGTGTTAAAATCAATAGTTTGTATTAAATTCTTCAATATTCAGATATATTTTAAAAACTTTAACTAATATAAAACATCAAAATATTCTGCTCATATTGGTTCGATTTAAACTATAAAAGAATAGGGTTAAAGTGTAGTATAAGGAGCCTTGACGATGTCAATGTTTTTTGGCGACCAAAATCGATCGCGAAACTACTTCACTTAGAGATAGGTGACCGGGAGCCAGAATGAATTCGTTATCTTACCATAATATCTATATAAAAATTGCCAAATCCAAAGAAAAATCGCCAAATCCAAAGGCATACTACACTTTAACCAAGAATAGAAATTGCCACAATAGACTTTTACTACTACCAGTATAACAATGTTCCTATATCTAGTGAATGGATTCATATGAACGGATGCGTGGATGAATCGATCAAGTGTGTTATCGATGGTAGATAGGAAACCATCTGAGGAAATCTTTTGTGGCTTCTTATCGACGTTTTCACACTGTGCCTGGAGCTCTCTTGCAAACTCTTTTTCTTTGAACTTGCGAGGGGAAAATCCATCGTTTTGCTTTTTTCCTCTATCTAGAAAATTTAGCAACCCATTGGCCTATTTATTAACGGAAATCTTGATTCTTTATTCAAACTTTATAATATCGAGGTTTCTATTTAGAATCAGTTAAAAATATTTTAAGTGAAGAATTAATTGATTAGAAAATGCTTGTTAAATTATTTTACTATTACTGCATCATTAATATCAAACGTGATGTATTTTATTTGTTAAAAGTAAAATGTTAACAGATGACATAAGTATTTAAAAGTTTCCATAAGTTTTATTAGCTAATAACGCTCTGAAAATGCATTGCATTTTTAAAAAAAAGTTCCTGTTTTATATTCAACTAAAAAATTATATTTTTGTTATATCAAGATTTCTTGCAATTTTTATATTTCAAAATAATGTAAACTTAACAATATATCTTTACATGATTAAATTAGTAGTATCGCGTTATTTAATGCTAAAATCGCTCATTGCTAAAATTTAAGGAGAAAAACAATTGCCGTAAATTTCGGATTATAACGCGCCCTTTTAACACCAAAAATAACATCGAAATTTACGGGTGCGCATTATACGCCGGGTATAAAAATGATAACTTTAAAAGTAAATAAAGAGATGTACATAAAAACGCACAAATCAGACTTCTATATTCTCATCAAAATAGTGTTTGTTTAAAAACAAATGAAAGATTTTAAAAATTATAGTTCTAGATGTATATTATTTTTGATGTGTAACATCTTTACTCTCGGTTGCTGGATATTTGTTGGAGTGATTTCGTGAAAAGGGATGGAAATGCGTAACAGGAAGTCGAGGGAAGCGCGCGCTGTTTGATTTGACCAATTCAGCGCCTTGGGGTGTCTCTTCGCTAGCCTCGTCTCGGGGTCCAACTCTACTAGCAATTAAGACGCCCGCCTACCGCACACACCAGCAAGTCTTATTAGACTTCATCCAGAATAAACTTGTGATTCTTACGCTCCAATGTCTAAGTCTCAATGCTCGTTGTGTGTGAAATCTGAGGATAGATTTATATATGTGTAAACTATATATTAACAATTATATTTCTTGTTAAGCGTCTGACAAACTCATCATTCTTAAAAAAAATTGGAGTAAGTAATATGGAAATATTTGAATAAATATTTAAGTGCTTATCATTTTCATACTTTGAGGTTAATTCCTGTCGCTGTTAATATAACATTTTTAATTGAGATTAAAAAAGATTTCTCGATTAAAAAAACTAATTAAGTAAACGGGTATTTTTGATTTTCTCTAATATTTCTAATTTTTAAGCATGCGCTTGACTGTGTCTCTTAGCTACCCTCGTCTGGGGGTCAACTGTAGTAGCAATTAAGAAGGCCGCCTGCAGCACATACCAGCAAGTCTTGTCATTTTGGTAGTCGCATACATTTCTCCGAATCAAACAGTTAAAAAATTAAAGATTTCCTTTTTTTTGTACTTTTACCGTATACCGAATGTGGTTCTGCTCTTTTAAAAAAAACGATCACTCGCTTCTCAGGATTTTGAGTGGTGATTTTAACGTTAACTTCAGTTTGCCAGAAGCCGAGCCGCTCATAGCTTTTCTGAAAGATGAACTCAAGCTCGAAATGAACACTAATCGAAATGTTTCGACAAATAACAGTCAGTGGTACTGTTATTGACGCCGTTTTTCAACGACTTATAAATACTTTGAAATCACAAGTATATGTGTCACACTTTAGTTTTCATAAATCTATTGTCTCCGCTCTTCCCAAAATTGAACAATAATAAATATTTTTGATAAAAAAACTGCATTACTCCTTGTGTTAATTAAATAAAATTTTCATTAAAGAGAAAATTATTTTTAGTCATAACCGTTTCATTTCTTTCAGGATTAAAGTCACTATTGCGTATTTTCCATAACAAGTCAGATGTTACACATCATATGCGACTACTGTAAGACTCGTTTTTTTGAAAAGCCTAAGAAAATACCTCGCAAATAAATGACTTCAAAACATAAGAGTACTCACTACATACATTTCAGGTTTCAGTGTAAAAAAGGGGGTAACGCGTTATACGGCGAAAAAAACCTAAAAATTAAAAACAAACATTGTTTGAAAGTGTAAGTACTCGTTATAAACGCCGAATTTTACAAAACGTAATTAAATAGAAAAATTCAAAATTTTAATTTGATTCTACTTATAAAAAGTATTGTAATGGTTACAATAGTTGTTAACGTGAGTGAATTTAATAGAATCAGGTATTAAAGTAAAATTTAGGAATCGGGAAGAATCTTTGAGGAAATCATTACTATGAAGTATACCATCGCGAGCGTCGCTTGTCTTAAAATTCGTTTCATATTTAATATGAGATACACTTTTATTTTTAAATTTATGCTAAAAATGGTAGAAATTATTTCATAGCTAATAAATAATGGAACTGAAAAAACTGTTGATTTATATGAATTTACCACTTACAAGAACATTCATTCCCTTTTCTAAATAACCTATTCAATTTATTACTGAAATAAAGCAAAAATTTGAAAATAAAGTTCATAAAAAATTAGCTACGAGAATGCAGATGAAAGATGAAATAGCTATGTACGTTAATTTTAAACACCGAGAAGGGAAGGGGAACTTCTACAGCAATAATGTTATGCATTCTAAAATGTCCGTGCAACGCCAAGCTAAATGGAGGGAAAAGAAACCTGTCGGACAAGGTAAAGAAGTGGAACGAATTTCAAAAAAGGGATTTTTAACGACGTAATTATAGAAGTCACTCACCTCGCGAGCCTACACACACACATAAGTGCTGGCGTCGTGAGGGAAAGAGAAAAGCCCGTGGAAACCCGGACCAGCTGGAATATATATATAATACATAAACGGGTGAGGGCATTGGCATAACGAACACCAACAACTGGTGCCATCGCAGAAAGGTGGCATAGTTATAGGGGTCACAAATGTTTGCTGACAACTTAACCATCTTTTTAAAAAATAAAAGCAACACCTGACTTTGAAAGGGAGCCTTAATATTATCCGTAATGTCACTGGGTAAAGGGAGGGGGTGTCATAAAAGTTCTGGAAAAAATAAAGAAAAAATTTATTAACACTTGGTTAAATTATAACTAGTAAATTTTCAAAATGCCGGAAATTGACAGCCTCCATCACGTCATTAGGTACTTTGACGGACTAATTTGGCAACTTTACAGTGATATTTACATTAATGTGATCTTACGCAGCTGCTATTAATCACAGTGACAAATACAGAAAAAAACTACGATAACTTAGTTAAAATGAAGAATGTTTGAGTCAGTGATTTGAGGAAATGATGTTTAAGATGATCATTTTAAAAAAGAAATGTAATATACACTGATGGCTACCGTAAATGCCACACATTGAAGAAAGCACCCAAATAACATAAAATTTACAACACGCATTAGCGGTGGTAAGATATGCAAATGATTAGAATTTCAGCTCAGACACACATCACGCAAGCCTGTGGCGCCACCTCAGGGCGCTATATAAGGCTTGTAGATTTCGACAATTTCAAGTTCGGCAATTGTATTTTTCTTGTGGTTTTTTCAAAAACCGATCAGTTATGTCTCGTAGAAAACAGCGACCAGCTTTTGATCAAGTATCCGAACTCGACAGAGGAAGGATAGTGGCCTAACGAGATTGTGGATTATCTTTCACGGAAATCGGTAGTCGTGTTGAACAAAAAAACTGTAATGCGGATATGTGACCGTTGGATGCAGGATGGTACAATAGACCGACGTAGTCGATCGCATCCACCTCAGTGCACCACTTCACGTGAGGACAGGCAAATTGTGAGCATGGCAGTGACGGATCGCTCAGTCACATCACGAACCATAGCACAGCACATTGAGTCTGTAACGCATCATTCAGTGTCTGCACGTACCATACGACGCCGTTTACAGCAGAGTGGTCTTTCCGCAAGACGTCCATTGCTTGGTCTACCATTGACGCAGAACGACAGACATCTCCGTCGCCAATGGTGCAATGAAAGAGGGATGTGTGCGGCAGAATGGAACGAAGTTGTCTTTACTGACGAGTCACACGTCTGTCTGCAACACCACGATGGTCGGATTCGAGTCTGGAGACACCGTGGAGAGAGGATGCTGAACAGCTGCGTTATGCACCGCCACACTGGTCGTGCATCGAATATTATGTTATGGGGCGGTATTGGATATCACTCTCATACTCCTCTAGTACGCATTGCCGGTACTTTAAACAGCCAGCGCTACATCTACAAAGTGTTGGAGTCAGTTGACCTTCCTTTCCTTCAGGGCTTGGCCAAAGCCATATTTCAACAGCATACTGCGCGACCACACGTGGCACGCATTGTCCAAAGGTTCTTCGTCAATCACCAGATTGAATTGCTTCCCTGGCCGGCTCGCTCTTCAGATCTTTCATCGATAGAAAACATGTGGTCCATGGTTGCTCAACGATTGACCCAGATTACACCCCAGCTGCCACACCAGATCAACTTTTGCAACGTGTGGAAGCTGCTTGGTGTGTTGACCCTAGGAACACATCCAAAGTCTCTTCAAATCAATGCAGAGGCGTGTGGCAGTGGTGATCTCCAACAATGGCGGCTGCTCTGGCTACTGATTCTGGCGGGAACCACACTTCACAGAATTCTATAAATTTAATCATTTGATACTTGGTCAACATGTTAACTACGAAATAAATTTTATTGTGCTATCTCTTCTCTTTCTTGGTGTTGCATTTACGGTGGCCAGCAGTGTAGAAGTGCTATGCCACGTAACTTTAAATATTCACAAAAAATAAAATACAAAAACAATGAAAAGAATTAAGAAATTTTGATAGATTACCTTAGTCAAGTTATTCCAAAGGAGAACCCACCCATTTATTTAAGATTCCAACTTTTTTTTAGCCGTATCAATTCTTCTCAAATTTTGGTGTAGAAAAAACATCTTTACATATTAAAACAGCATTTTTCAAACTGTGGGGAGCAACCCCTAGAGGGGCATAATAACTCTATGAGGTGGACGCGAGCATATTGCGATGTTGGGGAAAAAATTATTTAAAAAAGTTATTAATTTATATTGACAAACAAAACACATTCTGACGAAATAAAAAAATAAAATACACATTTGCATTGATATAATACACCTTTTTCATGTATGATTAGTGCACAATGCATTTTATAATTAAATTAATAAGTCTAACTTAAGAACAACATTAATACTTACGAATGAACCCATGGGCTTGTGACATATAAAGTTATATACAAAAATTAACACTTATCTTGATAATTTGTACGGTTTTTAATTAATTCCTTAACAGCCGATTAAAAGTTACGTGATTCGCTCCCCACTGCTGCCTTTTTCCACATAGGCTCACCTATGCTCACCCCATCCTATAGGCTCACCTATTAGATGGGGGGTTAGGGGAGAAAAGGAATAAATAAGTAAATCTTCTGAAATAAGTACATCTTTCACAAACATATTGTTAAAGTCCTTTTATTGCTTTCCAAAGCATTTGTAATAATTTTTTGGAGAGCAGTGCACAGAAAAGGCCGTACTTCGGAGAGACGTATATATACGTTCGGGGCCATTAATGATTTGGCTAAGCGAACCATCTATATGCGCCGGTAGCACTTAAGAGATTAAAGTCGTATTGAAGCTTTTGTGTCAAACTTTAGTATTAATGAATTCAGTACATTGTTATTGTATGGAAGGGGCGCGATTATAAAATTATGATTGAATATTGGGTCACAAATGTTGAAACTTTGAGAAACACTGCATTAAAAACTTAATACCGAAAAAATTCTTGTATGTATTCAAAGTTTCTTGGAAGTGACACAAAGAGAATATGCGTGGTGGCCACTGTAAAAAACCAAGAGTAGTTATAATAAACTTTAACCAAACAACCTTCCTTAATTTAGAGAATTCTAAAAAAAAATTTGGGACTTGTTTTCAATAACGTTCTTTATTTTATTTTTATTTTGTACTCTTGCATGAAAAAAAACTTTTTTTTCTAATATTTGCTTTCTTAATTTTTTTAATAGTTTCGACAAAAAATTACGCGTCACCTTCTAATACCTCTGCTTATTCTAAAGAATGTATCTGATTTCAGTAATTAAAAGCTTTTAGTGATTAGTTAATTACATTATTAATTTAGAAGAAGCTTCTAATTTTAGCACTTATATTATTTTCTTACCACTTTTTTTATGATAATCTTAAGTACGGTCCTCTTAAAGGAGCAAGTGCATAAAAAGATTAAATTACTTTTATTCTGCCCCGCTTTTCCATTGTCATCCATTTTTTTGAGGGGTGGTCCTTAAACTTTGATTGCGTTAATTAATTTATTATTCATTATCGTATAAAAATCTTTCTTAAGATTTTAATTATAATCTCCTAAAGATCTGAGATAATACCCTTTAATAAATAGTTTTTGTTACACTGAAACCATGTGAGTTCTTTTATTGTTTAATTAAATGTTTTGATTAATTTTTGATAATTTTCTTTTGTAGAATTTTTAGCAAATTTTAGTAATAAGGCATAAAATAACAAATGTATGCTCCGGTTGAAAAAAATAGAATTCTTGATTTATGAAGCATAAAGCCTTTTGCAATATTTATATACCTATTGAGCAAATTAATGTACTATTCTTTAATTTGCATTTATTTTTCTATAATTGTTTTGAACAATGATTTATTTCTCTACATGCTTATTTAATTTTTGTTATTTTTACTTTGTCGCGACCCGAAAATCGCGAGTGTAAGAGGGTTCGGAAAGAAGTATACATGATCTTAAAAATAACTACTTTTATTCTATCTGTAACATTTTGTGAAATTTACAATCTTATAGCTTAACTATGAGAGCAATCTGAAATCCTAACACTTAATATGATATGAAAGATTATTGGAAATCACTTAGATTCAGTTGGAGATTCTCGTGACGATCCTTTTCGGACCCCATTGGCTCGGTCAGTTCCAAAATTTTTTACTTCCACAAATCCTGGTGGATTCTCGATGAATATTAATATCAGGATGCGCGACCTCCAGTTTCATTTCTCTTTTGTTACTATTATATTTCACACTTCACGGTAAACGATTAACCATTAAGTTCCCATACTCATCGATAGGATTTAAATTGTAGATACAATTTCATAAAATCAGGTCATCTTTAAGGAAAGCGCCTTTTAAAATAAAATCACAGTTAAAGAACAGTTTCCCCAAGAGTATTAATTGAAGAACCCAAATAATACTTGTTAAACGTTCAACCAATCAGTATCAAAATTGGCAAGTACATGTATTTTTTTGTGGAGAACGTTTTTATGCTATCCTCTTTGCTGCAGCTCCAATATAGGTGGTGCTACAGCACATATCAACTTCTACACCGTTCAATATATCGCCAATTTGCCAACAGGGTCGCCAAAAATGATGCCAAGTCGGTTCTATCGCCAATATTTTGCTATGTTACCATTGAATCGCCATTATAATGTAAGAAACAGCTTTTTTGCGAATATTACAATTTTAACATAAAATAAATATAATAGAAAGGGATGTTAAAATATAACACATTCAGATATAAATTATTTACTCTATTTTAGGCGTTTATTACGCAAAATTTGAAACAATGTGATACTTTCGATGAGCGCAGATCAGCCTATGAAAGTGATTTCAAAAATCGACCCACAAGAGAGTTACGGGCGTTATAAATAAAAAAAATCCTTTTTATCAACTGCTATTGGATGTACAGGTTTAAAATTTAACAAATACTTTTTTTTTTGTTCAGCTAAGATATGGAAAAAGCTTTTTTTGTTTAATTTGCAATTCAGGTAAAATTAACTCAACAAAAACTTCTTTATTCTTCAACCTGTATTGTTTAATTGTTCAATTCACCCGTGTGAAGAACGGGCATACCAGCTGGTATTATTTAAATTTTATGATACACAGTCACAAGATAGTGCCACAAGGTAAATAAATTTAAATATGTTTTTATTTATTTTTATACTAATTTATTGGCCTTGTGATTGATAGGCTTTTTCATTTCAAAATTTTCCTTTAAAGTAATATCTTTAAGAAAAGAAAAGAAAGATTTCTTCATAATTGATCTTATCAATTTACTAATTTTTAGTGATATAAATGCGATGCTTTCACTGACATGGTTTCCTTTTGGCGGGAAGTTTAAAATGCGATGGGTTGCGGGGGTATGTTTAATTGTTTTAATTGCACTTTATACTCTAATATTTTTAATTTTTTAAATAATTAAGTAGTTTTAATTAATTGTTCATATCATTCATTCTTTATTGTATTTAATATTAGAGTTAGTATATTTAATCTTCTTAAAATGGCGTATTTGTTTTCTTTCCATCTAGCCCAGTAATATAAGCGGATTGTTGGTGAAGGTTGGCTACCTAGAAAACAATATGTGAAACCTGCAATCAGAGTTTAAGGCTATTAGTGAGGCTACTTATTTTTTATCTCCTATACTGCCTGGTTACAACTTCCTTTTTATTATACACTGCTGGCTACACAAAATGCTGCAGCTGAAGGAAGCATGCAAGGCATGGGAAATTTACATCATGTGTTGACGGTGATCAAATCATTAGCTTTATAGTGCAAACACACTTCACGATTGACCTTAGTACCATCCACAAGTGTTATGTAAGGGGATAGCAGATTGACGATTTGAAGAAAGATAACTGTATTTCCGTATTTTTTTTTTTTTTTTTTTTTTTTTTTGCAAGCTGTTTCCTTATGCCTCGTGGAAGACCTCAAACGTCTTTTTGCAAAGTTTATGAATTCAACCGAGGAAGAATATTAACCAAAAGGGATTGCGGATTATCCTTCAGAGAAATCGTTAAACGTGATGTGGATATGTCATCGGTAAATGCAGGAGGAAATAACGGACCAGCCGAGCCGATCACACTCACCTCTTTGCACAACTACCCATAATTACCCAGGCGGATTGTGCGCATAAAATTGATGGATCGCGCAGCCACGTCACGAACCATAGCACAGCAGTTTAAGTCGATTACACATCATTCGGTGCCCACTCGTACCATTCGACGTCGTTCGCAATAGAGTGGAATATCCGCAAAGGGTCCACTGCTTCGTTTATCCTTGACTGGAAATTAGAGGCATTTGCGCCGCCAATCGTGCGATGAACGGCGGACATGGACAACGAAATAGAATGATAATGTGTTTACTAATGAATCCTACTTCTGCCTTCAAAATCAAAATGGTCGGATGAGAGTCTGTAGACACCGTGGTGAGAGATTGCACAACTGTGGCGTTATGCATCGCCACACGAGTCCTACACTCAGTATACATAGCTTAGGGTGGCATTGGATTTCACTGCCGCACCCCTCTAGAACTTATCAGAGCCAGTACGCTTATCAGACAGCTCTTCATCTCTGAGGTGTTAAAGTCCGTGGTCATCCCATACATTCAGCGATTGACATTAGCCATATTACAACAGGATAATGCACGACCACATGTAATGCAGTGTTCAAGCCACAGTGTTCAAGAGTTCTCCTTTACGTATCAGATTGAACTATTTCCTTGGCCTGCATGTTCTCTCAATCTATCGCGAATCGAAAACATGCGGTCCATGCTTTCACAACGTATAGCCTGGAATACACCCCCTCTGTTGCACCAGATCAGCTTTGGCAAAATGGGGAAGCCGCAAGGACTGCTGTAATCCAAGGATACGCCCAAGGTTAATTTGATTCTATGCCGAGGTGTGTGGTTGTGGTTACAGCGAAAAATGTGGTGGCTACACTAACTACTGATTTTGTTATCCACACGCCACAATAAGCTATAATTTTAATGGTTTTTGATCTTTGTTCAACATTTTATCTGTCAAATAAATTTCGCTATGATATCTCTGGTCCTTCTCGGTATTGAATTTTGTGCAGCCAGCAATATATATATTTGTACACAAATAGTTATAAACCTGAGTATAATCAGTCAAGACAGTAAGAAATATTAGCCATAGTCGTATTGTAGAAAACTCTTGACTTTAAGCCTCTTGGAGAATTATATATATACAGCCCTATTTAACTCGATAGGTTATTATTTGTGTATTTCATTTTTATATCTTCTTTGGATTCAATCTTCAGGTTTTTATGAAGTTATTTCTTTTTATGCTCTTTATTTTCTACCTTTTGCTTTTAATACACTGCTGGCCACCGTAAATGCAACACCCTGAAAAAAAGCACGCAAATAACATGAAATATGCAAATGATTAGAATTTCAGCGCAGACACACATCACGCACGCCTGTGGCGCCACCTCAAAGCGCTATTTAAGACTTGGAGATTTCGACGGTTTCAAGTTCGGCAATTGTATTTTTCTTGTGGTTTTTTAAAAAACGATCCCTTATGTCTCGTAGAAAACAGTGATCAGCTTTTGATCAAGTATCCGAGTTCGACAGAGGAAGCACTGTGGCCTTCCGAGAGTGTGGATTACCTTTCAGGGAAATCGGTAGTCGCGTGTTGGACGAAACCAAACAACTGTAATGCGGATATGTGACCGTTGGATGCAGGAGGATACGACGGACCGACGTGGTCGATCGCATCCACCTCAGTGCACCATTCCACGTGAGGACAAGCAAATTGTGCGCAGGGCAGTGACGGATCGCTCAGTCACATCACGAACCACAGCACAGCATATTGAGTCTGCTGTATAACGCATCATTCGATTCCCCTTTTCCTTCAGAATCCCCCCCCCTATTCCCCCTGTCTTTAATAACGGCTTTCTTAATTCTGGCCTGAGACCTAGTGAAGTTGACATCGTTTTCCGGAAGCTTCGGGGAGGTGAAGCCCCGGGTATTGATCTCGTTGACTACGCTATTTGGAAAGCTCTTTATAATTCTTTCCCCAACTTGGTTTTCCGTTTCTTTAACCTCTGCATCCAATTCAGCCACTTCGCCTCCATTTTTAAGGACACTAAAATTAAATTTCTTCTAAAGCCTGGGCGTGACCCTATCGTCTTCTCTCTCCTATCGGCCCATTTGTTTGTTGTCCACTTTTGGCAAAATTTTAGAAAGAATTTTTCTTAATAGGTTTCTTCTCTGGATTTCTGAGAATAAAATTCCCCATGGGTCTCAGTTCGGTTTTAGGGAAAACCGCAGCTGCATTGAGGCTGTTGACAATTTAGTGCATCACATTAAAAATATGCGGATGAATAAGCATACTGGTTCCCAATTTTATCGATATCAAATCTGCTTTTGACAACGTGGATTGGTCGACTCTCTTCAATATTTTTCATTCATTCCATATTCCCCTTCACTTTCAGAAATTCATTCACTCTTACCTCACTAACAGGGTAATTATTTGGGCTGATAATTCTTTTACAATTAAAAACAAATTTATAAAGGTTGCCCACAGGTGTCCGTGCTTTCACCTACTCTTTGGAATATTTATTTTAACCCTATTCTTTCTCTGAACTCTGAACTGTTTCTTCTTCAAGCCTTTGCAGATGTCATCTCGCAGTAGTCTCTTTTTCCTCTCGCGTAGGGAACTTGAGAATAATACTAACAAACTCTTAAGTTTAGTCGAGAGAGAGGAGAGAGAGAGAGAGATTCTAAGCTTTCCGAGCTTAATATGTCAATAGCAAGTGTGCCAAAACCGTTTCGGTTGTTTTCCGATGTCCCTTTATTCAATGCGGTGGCTTCCGCGGGAGCTCGACCTTCTGGAGAAATCCGATTTTTAAAATTGGTCCAAATTCCATCCATATCGCCAAGTCATACAAATACTTGGGAGTCCACATAGACAATCTCTTATCTTGGACTCCCCATATAAATTTCATCAAAGATAAGATTCTCTGGATTTCCTCCAACTTTCATCGTATTTCCAAAAATTTCAATCACCAGCAAATTTCCTTAATGAAATTTTTCTATAATTGTGTAGTACAACCAATCATCTCTTACGGAGCAGGAGTATGGGTTGGATTCCTGACCTCTGTCCAGATACAAAAACTTAAATCCATTCAGAGGATTTACTTATTAAAAATAACCAAAGCGTATGAATCCTCTCCTACAGATGCTCTTAATATCCTATCGGAGATTCCCCACATTCATATTATTATTCGCTCTCTCTACTTTAAATTCCAAATTTGGAACAACAGGAACGATCTTATTCCAGGTCTTATTCCAGCTTCGAAGTTGGACTCTTATATTTCTCTTCAACAGGTCCTTCCGGATTTTCTTTCCTTCCCCATCAATACTTTCGAGGGCCCATCTTAGTGGGAAGTGACGACTGACGGTTCCAAAATCGGTTCCGATATTGGTTTCGCCGTGTGTATTTTTTATCGGGGCTTTCCCTTTAAAGCGTATCTTTTTAAAATTCTGGATTTCAATTCTGTTTTTCAGGCAGAGTTCTCTGCCATCGGCCTCTCTGTTTGTTGGGCAGTTCATCATAATACTAAAATTCACATTTATACCGATAGTTTCTCCTCTATCCTCTTTCTTAATAATATTACAAATAAATCCAGTTATCTCAATTCTATTAAACTTAAATTGTTTCAATTCCGGAGCTGCTACAATCTTTACTCTGGGTCAAAGAGCTCATAACAATAACTTCTATAATGATTACGCCGATTTTTGTGCAAAAAAGGCTGTTTATGTTGGTGAATTGTTTTCAGTCCCTGCTCCCTGCACATATCTGTCTAGTTCCTTAAATAAATTTGTCCTAGAGTCTTGGACCTCCTATTGGAATGATTGCAATACGGGGCTTAGGGTCAAGCGCTTTTTTAATAATCCTAACTTTCACATTCCTACAATCTCTAAATATCTGGTCCATTTTCTAACTAATCATGGCCCTTTCCCCGCTTACTTGCACAGGTTCAATCTTCTTTCCTCTCCAAGTTGCATTTGTGGGTCGCCCGGGGCCGCCGACCATTATGTTTTCCACTGTCCCTTCACTGCCGATCATCATCTTGTTAATCCCAATCGAAACGCTCTTTCTCCTTACTCTGTTACTAATAAGCGCACTATCCAAAATAAATTAATTTCTTGCTTTGCGACTTCCAAATCCATTTGTGATAGGCTATCTTAAGCCCTCCTTTTGTATGTTGCTTGGCCTTCCTCTTGCTATTCCTTTTCACTTTTCATTTTTTAAAAAAAAAATAATTTGACTTTCCTCCGACCAATTGCTGGTTTTCGTCATTTGGTCAATGTCTCCCCCTCCCCTCCAGCTTTCTTCTCCTTTTTAGAATGCCTGGCTTGCATTCCCTCTCTGTTGTTGTTTGCATTGCCTTGGGGTGCAAAGCTTTTGGAGAGGGGAGGTTATTGGATGGGATGCCTCCCCTTTGGCACCCTACAGCGTCTTTTGGGTCCTCTTCTAGGGTCCCACTCTGCTGCCGTTCGTGAACCAGCTATTATTGCTCTTTCCAAAATATAACAAAAAAAAATGTCTGGACCTTCACTATCTTTCCCTTTCAGGAGTGGTTCCCCTTCTTCTCTTATTACTTTTTTCATGTCTTTCCTGACACATTAGTTAGGCAGGGTCGGTGTGTGTGTATGTGCTTCTTTTGTATTGTGGGTTTTTTTTTTTGTATTTGCAATGTTGTAAAAAATTGTAAAGTTTTCCATGTGTATTTTTCCCCCTTTTCTCAAGAATTTTGTGGGGACGGTCTCTCGTTCGGGACCACTTTGTATACTTTTTTGTTTACCTTAATAAAGTTACATCTCAGAGGGTCGATTCACAGCTCGAAACCACTTGGGTGGGCTCGATTCTCCCGAGTAAGTAAGGAAGTACGTAAGTGTCTGCGCGTACCACATTCGACTCCGTTTACAGCAGAGTGGTCTGCCGCAAGACGTCCATTGCTTGGTCTACCCTTGATGCAGAACCAGAGACGTCTCCGCCGCCAATGGTGCGATGAAAGAAGGATGTGGGCGGCACAATGGAATGAAGTTGTCTTTACTAACGAGTCACGCATCTATCTGCAACACCAAGATGGTCGGATTCGAGTCTGGAGACACCGTGGAGAGAGGATGCTGAACAGCTACGTTATGCACCGCCACACTGGTCCTGCACCGAGTATTATGGTATGGGGCGGTATTGGATATCACTTTCGCACTCCTCTAGTATGCATTGCTGGTACTTTAAACAGCCAGCGCTACATCTCCGAGGTGTTGGAGTCAGTTGTCCTTCCTTTCCTTCAGGGCTTGGCCCCAGCCATATTTCAACAGGATACTGGGTGACCACACGTGGCGCGCATTGTCCAAATGTACTTCATCAATCACCAGATTGAATAGCTTCCCTGGCCGGTTCGCTCTCCGGATCTTTCGCTGATAGAAAACATGTGGTCCATGGTTGCTCAATGATTGATACAGATTACACTCCCTGCTGCCACACTAGATCACCTTTGGCAACTTGTGGAAGCTGATTGGTCTTCTTTACCCCAAGAACACATCCAAAGTCTCTTGGAATCAATGCCGAGGCGTGTGGCAGCGGTGATCTCCAACAATGGCGGCTACTCTGGCTGCTGATTCTGGCAGGAACCACACTTCACAGAAGTCTATAAATTTAATCATTTGATACTTGGTCAACATGTTATGTACAAAATAAGTTTTGTTGTGCTATCTCTTGTCTTTCTTGGTGTTGCATTTACGGTGACCAGCAGTGTATATTTTATCAATTTCTTCCATATATATTTGTGTGTGTGTGCGTGCGTGTGTGTGTGTGCGTGTACATATATATCATCTACACACATTGGGAAAAGTGATTATGAAATCAAATATGAAGATACAAGTATTTAAATGCATAATTGTAAGCGTTACATCAACTTAGAAGTTTATCATTTCTTTCATAATTTTTTATAATAACTTATATTTCTTTAAAATCTTCATGCGAATCGTTTGAAATTGGAAACAGTTAAGGCAATAATGAGATATATTGTCTTATTCAGAATGAAGAATAATATGTAAATTGGAATTGGACGCATGTTAAAATTGGTTGTAATTCTGGATGACATTTGAAATATGGAATATATAAAAGAAAATAATATATGTTCAACTTCTGCACAAGCAAAACAGGTTTTTAATTTTTCCATGGATATTAATCGATTGAAAAAAATAACTCAAATAAAGGCTCTCTTGACGAGTTTAAACAATGTTTTGAGAAAAATAAGGTTCAAATTTTTTCATGGCACTTTAAATTTTTTTTCTCTTTTTAAGAATTTTTTTCGTTGTTGATTAAAGAAGTGAAGAAAACTTCACGAAGGAACAATGTGTCCTTGAGACGAGCACCGGATAAGAAAACTCTTTAAATTATGAATGAGACCAAGAGAGAGGAATTCCGATGCAGACCTCTTTGAAGAGAGCATTTTCAAGTGTACACAGGAAAGCAAGTGATAACTCTGAGCTACATATTACTCTCTATCTAATGCAACGCTTATTTTGTATCACGATATTTCAGTGAATGTTTGTAATACAGTGGAGTACGTTTAACGCCAAACGTTTAAGACGAAGTATCGGTTAACACAAAATAATACAACGCTCCCGACATTTTACTGTGTATTTTCTCTCTCTCTCTCTCTCTCTCATGCATTTTTATTTCTCTTAACACGAAACGAAAATCGCTTAGCTCTACTCGTAATGAACAAAATTTGGAAAACATCAGACACTTAATGAATTATTTGAGAAAGTTTTCTGTATTATTATTTTGTCCAACTGTGTCATCGGAAGAATTCGTTGCACTAGATAATGACAATATGTGTACAGATCCGATTATGGCAGATAAGGACATTTTGGATTTTATTCAATGCTAAAAAATATCATTGATGCAGTTTTCGAATTTAAAAATGGAATGGAAAATGCAGCTCTTGTTCTCTCGTCATCCGAAAAGAGTAGCACCATGAAAAATATGCGCAGTTATTTAGACGCACATTACAATGGAACAATTAATTTTAAAAAATGGACATCAAACAATGTGAGGAAAATTTGATGCTAAAAAAGCATTCCAAAGAAAATATTAGACTATTTTCCAAAAACTCAATAAATGTTTTGTTCTTCAAAAACTTTGAAGATATTATATTAAATTTCATTAAGTTCTTTTGAATCTTTTTTGCTTCATTGATTCATATTAAACACATGCATATATACACATCTATATAAATAAAACGTATTCTAATATATTTCATTGTGTTGAATATCTATTTTTTTCTGCAATATCCTTTGACAGGAAAAAATATTTTAGACCTCTCAATTTCGTGTTAAACGATTTTCACTGTATAGAGAAACTGTTTGGTGATTTATGTTTTGTTTGGTTCATTCGTAGACTATATAACCTTCTCAATTATAGGTTGGTTGATGAGAGAAATACAAAGAGTAAAAAAGCACATATTAATCGTTATCATAATAGTGACATTCTTATTTTCATTTTATATTTTGAAAGATTATTTACTCGAGAAATATTATTTCGAGCTAGAGCTATTGTCAAAATATGTAGTGATCACGATAGAAGCAATTTTTCCCATAATTAACACAGTATTTATTGATAAAAGTTAACGATCACAATCGTTTCCATAAAGTGCGAACGACTTCTATATTTATCACTTTAACAAGAAAACAAAGGTAGTTTTAAGCCTTACTTTGACAAATCAATTGCTTTAATTGATCTCAAGAAGCTAATTTCTTCAAAAATCATTGATTTCCAGTTAAAACAATTAAACACTTAATTTACTTAATTAGATAAGAGTTTAAATGTAGTCGGATACCTGAAACAGTTTGTTGGTAATCAATTCTTCATTTCGTACAGAGCTAAAAGTGTTCCTAACGAATAACCAAACGTTCAGAGGAAGAGAAAAATCGTGTCTCGTGATAAGCCTTAACGCAATTAGTTAGTTGATATTTTAACATGATATTTTTTAAAGAGAACTTCAATCCCAAATTTTTTTAGCTCTAGCTATTCTTCTGCCAATTAGATATTTACAGCCTATACATTTTGTTTTGCCTCACTACCTGAATATATCCTCTTAATATTATAGAAAATAATGTTTGTACTGTTCAGAAAATATATCCACACTTTACTGATTAGGGGAATAAAAAAATGAGTACTTATGCATAACATTATTAAACAATTTCAACAAATTCTGCCATTGCGACCAATAGCAGCCAAAGTTTATTCCTTTTATTCTTACAATCAATCATATGTACACAGCTTAAACACGTGTTAAGATCAACCAGCGTCGGTTATACATTAGAATTCATTTCACTGACTGAACAAACCTATTTAGAATAATCACAAAAAATACTAACTGAAGCAATATAACTTTAACAAGAGACGTCTATTCCAATAAATTATATAACCAGATAAATGGGCTCAATTCATAGCGGTCACGTGATAAAGTCAAACACGTGTTCTCCATTGAATTCAAAAAATAGACATTAAACTAATTGTATTTGTTATTATATTTATAAATCATACTAAGAGAGGGTACGACTAAGAAAATTCATTCAGGAACGAGGCTTGGTGTAATAGTAGTACTCCATTAGGGTGTTCAACTCTTAATGTATTAGCGCCAAGTGTCCAGTCAATTTGGAGAAAACAGCTTCTGAAATTCATGTTTAGCTTTTATTCAACTAAGTTTTAATTACCTCTAGCGACGCAGTAGCACAGTTGGTAGTGCACCCGCTTTCTACGCGCACGGATAGGGTTCGAATCTCAGGATTAACTTTTTTTTCAATTCTTTTAATTATTTTTAAGTTAAATAAATTTATTTAAAAAGGACTTATTAAATATTTTGTAATTATAAAATAATTAAATTAATAATTTATAAAAGAGACGTAATTTTTATTTAACTAATTGTAAAATAATTAATTTAATAATAATAATATATTTTATAGTTTATGTGTGGGGCCGTGGGTAGCCTATTGGTTAGAGCATCGGACTCCAGACCTGAAGGCCCGGGCTCTATACCCGATGCCACCAAATACCCTCCGAGTACATACCGAGTGCGTGCTCGTTAAATCAGTGAATCCGAAAGTCTTGTGGGAGATCGCAGCAAAAACCACGGGAGCAGGCGGCTGGAGAATATTTCCCTCTACTCCAGTTCTATGCCTAAATTGTGGAGGTGGCGATGGGTGGTGTCACCATCTATCATGTACGATCCGAGTCAAATCGTACTGCCACATACGTGGTGCTAAACGCTAACGACAGGCCCATGCCACGATCAATTTCGTGAGTCTCGATCTGACACCCTCAGACAGGTGGCATTAGAAACAAAAACACAGATTATGTTATATAATATATTGTATTTCCCATTATAAAACTATATTTGTAACTAATTTTTATATAAAATATAATTTAATATTTATTACAAATATTAATT